>JADRCD010177817.1:0-14321 GCA_019843815.1 Montemys delectorum
TTTTTTTTTTTAAAATTTTAAATAGGAATTATATTACCTAGACATAAATAAACAGAGTGCTTTTGCGTTGAAGTTTTGTTATGCTGCAGATGAGATCGCTGGGAAATATTTATAAGGAGACAATGCTACTCCAAGTAGGGTTGAGCAAACAGCCCAGACAAAGGTGTTTTCTATGTACTAATAATGAGTTCTCACATGGTGGATAAAATGTTCGGGAGTCATGCTTCTTAGCCAACGTGTTTCCTCTTTTGTAACTGTGCTGTGATATTTTGTTGAAGCACAGTGGCATTCTATTTTAGCAGAACAGAATTATCTCTGTTTACTTTCTTCAAATTAGATCATAATGGAAATCTTTGGATGTAATGAGCTTTAAAACCTAGTCCCTATAAAAACAAGAAATTTTAACCTAAATAATGATGATCTTAATCTCAGTAATATGAATTTCTATATCTCAAAGAAGAAAAAATAAGCATTTGAGAATGCATACGAAATATGGATTCTTCTATCCTTTTGTAAGACTAATAGAAAAACTTACCATTCTGCTTTGACCAATGAATGATCCAGGTCAGGAAACTGAAATATTGAAACTATTCTTGACCAGATCTCAGTATGGCTGAAAGTGCCTGGGAACAGTTTTTCAGAAAACCATTTAGAAAGACATAAATCTTTTTCCAAGTGGAGATGTTTGCCACTCAGGGTCAAAGACTTGGGTTTAAGGATGAAGAATTTCTTTATTGGCTAACATATGAAAGCCACTTAAAGTGGAGTTTTCACTTACCTATTCTAGGGAAGAAGTTATTCAACAAATACAAGTCAAAGTCCAAAATATTTTTATAAATTGTTGATCTTTAAAGTGTCACCTGCCTTAGTAACCTACATTTATGCATAAAGTTTTAAACAATTTTGGACTGTCTCTTATAAGCCAAGTGTTTCTTATTTAGTAGCACTGAACCCTTTATTCCTTAGGAATCATGTTGACCTAAGGTCTTAGGACTGTTGGACACTTGGTATGCATCTCCTTTCTTTCCCGGTCAGTTAATGACTCTCTTCTACAACCCCTGGCCAGTTTAAATCTTACTGTGTTTATGCATCTTGCTTCGACACATTGTTTGGTTAACCATTTGTTTCCACAGCGTGTTTCCATATGTGTACAGATCTGTTTACTTCCAATCTGGTACATAACTTCAACCACTGTCATAATTGATAACAGAAAACGAAACACATGGTCCCTTTTGCAGACATTGGTCTCTTCCTTTAGATTTCTTTTTGTTGGACTTTAGATCCTTACCTATTTGAGTTACTAGTTGTCTTAGTTAGGGTTTCCATTGTTGTTAAGAGACACTATGACCAAGACACCTCTTATAAAGGACAATATTTAGTTGGGGCTTGCTTACAGGTCCAGAGGTTCAGTCTATTATCATTAGGACAGGAAGCAGGGCAGAGTCCAGGCAGGCATAATGCTGGAGGAGGGGAAGGGTCTACATCTTCTTCTGAAAGACTGGCTTCATCAGGCAGATAGAAAGAAGCTCTCTCAAAGCCCACCCCTACGGTGACTCTTTTTCAACAAGGCCATACCTACTCCAACAAACCTACATCTCCTAATAGTGCCACTCATTGGATTAGGCATATTCAATTCACCACACTGATCAAAAGACTTTTCTCTTTATGATCCCTTGAAGGTTTATTTCTGTTATAGAATACTCTAAACTGACACTGTCTAGAGAAGAATAAAAGAGAGACATAGTGTTCTGAAATTTTCTATTTCTTTTTCTGCAACCTATTTGGTCAGCTTCATTTTTTTCTGCTCTCCATTAAATATAGTTGTTTCCTATATCAGGAGTGCTGTTGCTTCTTTAACTGTGCATCAAGATTTTTAGGAACAGAGTACAGAAGAGTAGTTCAGCAAACATGGAGATCATTTCTTTACCTGACTCATGGACCTTTAATCTCTAGGTTTAGGCAGAAACAACTGTAAGATTGGACCTTTCAAGAATGAATTTTTTCTGAAGTTCATCTAGGTCACTTGCCTGGAGCATCACTGAGCATACTCTGCTATCTGGTGCCCCCAGTCCCTGTTTCCTCTCTCTACACACTGAGTTTACGTCAGTGTCTACTTCCTTCCTCCTTCCATGGACTAGCTCTGCATCTTCATGAAGACAGCCACCCATCTCCTCCGAGTCTCATGTATCTCTACCCACTCCACTGAAATGTGTATTTTAGTGTTATTTGAAGCTTTCTTAGAAAAAGGACAAGATTGTTAACTAAGTAACTATGGCTAAAATTAAACATAAAGTATGGAAAACAGGGTACTCCAGACAGGAAGAATTTCTATTCCAGTGCTGAACTGCTCTTTGGTTTTGACTTTGTGTTTTAGTATATGTCTTCTGTTTCCTAGATTTTATCCTTGATGAATGTAAAATGTCAACAAGTAATTATGTCTCCTCATGCTTTTGATGTATTTTTAGTAAGCTCAAACTATAACTGAATCTTTTGATATGTCTCATTCTAGAGAGCTTTGTATACTTTCTAATGGACACACACACACACACACACACACACACACAGTGGATGTCTCATTATAAATATCTCATAAGCCTGAAAAAACTTGAGTTTTCAAGTTCTTAATTTGGCCCCTTATTCTGCCTACAGATTTATGCAATCCATTGTTTGGAATTTTAAAATGTCAGACATTTCAGAGAATTTGTACCTGACATTTTCAAGAACAACAGAGTTCAACTATAGAGAGAAAATTGCCAGAACAACATCATTGAAATAGCATCTGGGTTAGGACAGAGACACAGCTGTGTGGAACGCAGGCCACCTGACCTCCCTGAACCAGGGCACATGCTCCCCAGGTGGGAGCAGCTCTTGATTAAGCAACCTAGACCATGCTGCTGTTCTCTTCCTTCCTCTTTCATGTCTTGCAAAACCTATGTAGGTGGCTGTGAAGATTCATGATGTGAATCCCCTCTCCCGAACAGCATCAAAATATGGCAGAAACAAAAGAATAGCAAACCAAACCCAGGATGCTTCCCTCTGAAGACAGAGGTCTTAAAACCCCAGTGACTTTTCTTATCATTCTGGTTTATCTGGCAGTGATCCAGTGCCAGGAAGTACCATGTTTGGCCCCCTACCTCACTATTTATCCTTCTTCGTTAATTTGGATATTCCCCTAATCCTGGCAGTCTTTGCCTCACCATCTCCCTTGAGAAATGTGCTTCTGAGATAGGTTCTTCGCAACTTGCTTTCAGGAAAATACACCCCATTTTGACTGTTTCTGAAATTTTGAATGGGGGAGAAAGATCTTGGGAGAGTCCATGCAGCTGTCCAGTCAAGATCTGCTCTCTTGGTGCTTGCAAACTGTCCATCTTGAAATAGAGCTCAGTATGTCACTGGTGTTGGCTCTGGCGCACAGGAGCATAGAGGATGATGGCACCTGTATAGGCAGTGACTGGATAGTTCTTGTTGAATTAATATGATGTGACCTTGTGACACATCAAGATGTCTTTGAAATCTGGCACCTGACTTATAGGCTAATTGTTGGCCTTGCTGTGTCCCAAGCTTTTGTCTTTCTCTCATTGAGTTTCTGCTCCAAGCTTCTCCCTGTCACAGCTTCACCTGTCTGCTACTCTGCTCACTCTGCTACTCTCTTAGTATTCCATTCTCTGAAGAGAACATAAGAGGAAACTCTCTCAAAAAGAGACAGATTAGCATTTCCTTTTGTTCCTTTACTAGAAGGCTGGTCCAGGTAATTACCAACTTTGGTTCACTTGGAAATGGTAAATGTTTCAGAGAGTGAAGGACTTTGATGGGAACAAAAGCTGAAAACTGTATGAAGCTCTACACTGAAGACAACAAGCCCAGGTGGGAGTTGAAGCATAGGTGATTCCCTGGCAACCCAAATAAAGTTGTCCAGCCCTGTCCCTGACCTCTGAAGGCTGAGTAGTTGGTTCTGTCATCTTTCAGCTCATCCCCTAGTTTGAGCTTACATTCTCGAATTCTGTAGTCTGTTGTCTCTGCTCAGGTCAAAGGCTATACTGTAAAACATTCGCACAAAGTTAAAGGAAGGTTTTTCCCAGCATCAGTGGAAGTGGATGTTTAATATCCAAGTGGCTTTATAACAAAAGTAAGTTTAAGAAGTTTTAAAATATGCTAGATTGATTCCCAGTGTCAGTCACGCTGACTGGTTGTGAAACATGCCAAATAACATTACCATTGATTTATCACACTCTCACTATAAATATCCAGGCGCAGTGAGATACAGAGCGAGGCACTGCAGGCACATATATAAAAATAGACTTGAAGCATATTAAGTCAAGATTAACCTAAAAATGCCACTGCTTGCCACTTGGTCGTATTGGAAGTCACAACACTTCCGATCTTGTTGTCCATCAGAGCACTGGGGTCAGCTTTGGGCAGCTAAGACTTGCTCTCCTGCACCATCCCCAGCCTTGTCCCTGACAAAGCTGTGTCAGACATCTACGAACATGAACACCATGGATAATCTATTCTATATGGTCTCATGCCACTCGGTGTCCATGCATTAAATTCCTTCTGCCTAAAATCTAGGCTCACTCTGCTTGGCTAATTTTTTTCTCTTCCTTCCAGGACTGACTCAGATGGCTTGGTTAGACTTTCATAGGTAGCATTGTTGGGAAGGGGAGGAGAGGGAGGCTGAGCCATGAAAACTGGGGTGGAAATTCTGTCAGTGTTCTCAGTGACACAGAACTGTTCCGTGAGAGCTTTCATTCCCGTGTCCCCAACTAGGCTGAACTTTCTGATAATAAAGTGATTTACCTTGCGTCTTTGTCTCGGGGATACAGGCACATGCTACCGCATGGGAGGATCCAGCTTGAGAGAAGTCATCCTCTCTAATTCCACCACTCGTGTCTGCTGTCCTTCATGCTGTCTTGGAACCTCCAAGTCAGCGGTTCAATGATCCTGGACAGTGTAGATATTTGAGGCTATACAATGCTCTGTTAAGTGGTTGGAGGTGTGTATTGTATAACTTTAGGTAGGAGAGTCCATGTTCTCCCCTCATGAGATACCATTGGCCCCGATCCCAATTGTCATCATGAGAAATGTGTATTTCCCCAAGTTGTGGGGGAGATTCTCTGCTATTTCAGAATTATTGGCAGTATATTTTCTAATTAATGTATTCCAGATAATCAAATGGTGCCTCCCTCCCATGCTGCCTCCTAGCCAGATATGGTTCTGCAGCACTTCACATATCAGTATTCAACTTGTTCACTAAGTATGTTTTTTTTAAATGCCTGGGAAAACACCATTGTCTAAGTCATAAAATTGCCCTTTTGTCTGTTTGCTTTCCTCTTTGTGCTTCAGTGGAATCAATATGAAATTGCTCTGAGCCTGTATCCCAAATCCCACATTCTGCACATACCCTTAAAGACCCACATGATCCCAGCTTTCCCTGGCTAAAGGGACTTGACTTATCCAGAGAATTTTTCTGGAGATGCCAAAGGGCTCTGCCAATGTTTTTTGGCCAGTTCTGAGGGTTGACATGTGTTCTTTTCTCTGGAGTGGCTCTGCCCTTTTACCTGCTTGTGTAAATTAGCGTGGCTTGGATTGAAAGTAATAGCAACTCATATTGAGCAAAGGTTGGGGAAAGGTGGACTTTTCTGAAGGATACTTAGTATTTCACAGAACTGAATTAAAAACAGCATGCTTCTGAATTTGGGGAAGAACCTAGAAGAATGTAGAATCTGTCCAGACTCCTGTTCTGTCTCTGTTTCTCTGTGTCATGTGTCTTTGAAATAAACTCATTCATTTCCAGCACATGCGGAGAGCAGAGCCATGGGTATACACTGAGCCTCTTCTTGTTAATGGTTGTCCTGCCACAGAGGTGCTGATTCTTAGCCCTTGGGTTTAGCATCTCCCAGTGACTCAGCTGGGATCAGTTGCCCATCCCCACATTATCCAGCTCTAGATGATGGTTGGACTTACCTGTAACAGCTGCTGCAGCACAGGCTTCTTCTCTCCCTGTGCTGTGAGCAACATAGTCCACTCAGACAATCTCCTCCAGTGGCTAATTGTTTCCCTCCCTTCAGTGCTTGTCTCTAATGTAATTTCCTCAAAGAACCCTAATTACAAGCTCTTGTCTGGCTTCTCACTTATTCATAATACTTATTAAAATTATAATTGCCTTTTTATTGGTATGTTTGTTTGTGGACTGACTCTCTCTTTCTCCCCCATTGGAATGTGAGTTTCAGGAATGCAGCAATCACATCTGCCTTGTTCTCTGTTGTCTTCATCCATTAGCACACAGTCTTTTGAAGATTAGCTAGCTGATTAGTAATTACTGAAGTAGGCAGGAATTCTTGGACTCGAAACATTCCACACATAGCGTTTTAAACATGTAAGTGATACACTTTACAGGAAATAAAAAGATTTTTTAAAAATTAATTTTATTTAAAGGAACAGTAGTGGATTTTCTACAAAATGTATAATGTGTCCTCCAAGGGCATGGAGGGAGCGCCTCTCCTATTGTGAATGTTGCTCTGCTCGGGTAGCTTTTACTTTCATGGCATTTCCTGCTTAGCACCCATAGGCTGAGAGTTAAGATGTGATAAAAGATCAACCTTCATTTTTATTTTTGTGAAGAGAGATGTTGAAAACTGAGAATGAATTACATGTGGAGACCAGAAATTTTCACCCAGAAAATGTACCACATAATATTTTACTTTTGTGAGTTCAGAGGTAATTGGAACAAATGAAAAATAAAAGAAATCACAATGACTTTGATAAATAATGAACAAGATTTATACCAATCTATTGATTGTAATTATCTTCAAATGTATCAGTTATGTTAATCATAAATTAGATAAGTTTAGAGATAAAAGATGAATGGGAAGATTAAAAGCTTTGGTTAGTAAAAACATCACCAATAAAACTATGACAGAAGAGACAGACTCCCAAAATGTTTACATTACTTAAGGTGATGAAATCACAAATACATAAGAGATATTATTTTTCACATTTATTTATTTATTTATTTATTTATTTATTTATTTATTTATTTATTTATCTGAAGTGTGAATGCTTTGCCTGCATGTTTATAAGTGTGCCACCTGTGGACCATATCCATAGAGACCAGAAGAGAGCATAGAATCCCGTAGAACTGGAGTTATAAGCTATTGTGAGCCAACATGTGGGTGGTGGGAATTGAACCCAGGTCCCCTACAAGATTAGCAAGTGCTCTTAAAGAACCAAGTCATCTCTGTACCCCACATTAAAGATCTTATCAGTAAGAAAGAACTCTCACAAATATTTTTATAACTTAATAGAAAACAAAGAAAGGAATATAACATTTTGATAAATATATAGACATAAAATTTATTTCTATTTCACTATTAAATTTCAAATTATATATATATAATAGTGATACATTCAGAATACATACATATAAGCATATATGGAAATTCTTAATGTTGAGTAGTAACATTGCACCCATGAACACTTCAGAATATAACTGCTCCTTTCAGAGAATCAGTCTGTTACTATTTTTGTAAGAGGTTTGATTTTCTTATGGGATACTTTGTTCAATGTCATTGGGATTAGTATTTATTCTATATGAAGTTATAACATTTAAAATTAGCCAGAATGAAAGCCAACTACTTCAACTTTTATCAAGAATTTAGTCTCATCTTTCTTGCACAAAAAACCCTACCTACATCTCCAGGACTTCAGGGTTGAGCAGAATCTTACAATGTTTATGGAGCAGGCTATGTGGGGAACACTTGCTCTTGTTGTTTTCTCTGGCTGTTAAACTCTCCACTCAGGCCTAACTCCTCAGAAAGGTATTTTTAGTTTTTTCTTTTTGTAATTTTGGTAACTGTTATCTAAGTATTTCAGTTTTTTGGATACCATCAGTTTTTTTTTCTTTTTGATTTTATTTAATCGTTTATATTTTTTTATTTTTTTACACTCCAGACTTTATCTTCCTCTGGGTCTACCCTGACTGTTCCATATCCAGTACCTCCCTGCCTCCCCATCTCTTCAAGGATGTCCCCACTGCACCCTGCCCCTTACCCTACCAGACCTCCCCACTCCTTGGTGCCTCAAGTCTCTTGAGTCTCTTGGGTCTCTGACTGAATCCAGACTTGGCAGCCCTCTGGTGTATATGGATTGAGGGCCTCATATCAGTTGGCGTATGCTGCCTTGTTGGTGGTCCAGTGTCTGAGAGATCTCAGGGGTCTAGGTTGACTGAGCCTGCTGGTCCTCCTACATGGTCACCCTCCTCCTCAGCTTCTTCCAGCTTTTCCCTAATTCAACCACGGGGGTCAACAGCTTCTGTCCAGTGATTGCTTATAAATATCTGCATCTGACTCTTTCAGCTGCTTGTTGGGTCTTTCGGAGGGCAGTCATGATAGGCCCCTGTTTGTGAGTGCTCCATAGCCACCATTACAGGCCTTGGGACCTCCTTTGAGTTGGATCCCACTTTGGGCCTATCTCTGGACCTCCTTTTCCTCAGGCTCTTCTCCATTTTTGTCCCGGCAGTTCTTTCAGACAGGAACAATTATGAATCAGAGTTTTTGACTATGGGATGGCAACCCCATCATTCACTTAATGCCCTGTCTTTCTACTGGAGATGGGCTCTACAAGTTCCCTCTCCCTACTGTAGGGCATTTCATCTAAGTCCATCCCTTTGAGTTCTGAGAGTCTCTCACCTCCCAGGTCTCTGGTACATTCTGGAGGGTCCCTCTACTTCCTACCTCCCTAGGTTGCCTGTTTCCATTCTTTCTGCTGGCCCTCAGGACTTTAGTCCTTTTCCTCCACCCAACACCTGATCACGTTCCCCTCCCCTCCCTCTCCTCTTTCCCACCCAGGACTCTCAATTCATCCATGTAACTATAATCACACTTGCAGTTGATAAAAGTAGTATAATAATACTCAGACAAGGGGCAAGTACATAGTTAATGAGGAATGTGTGGTTTGTGGAAAATATATCAATCTAAGTGGGCAAGGAGAGCATCCCACACCTCCAAGTTGTCTAAGCACAAGTTAGTTAAGAGAATTTCAATGACATTTACCATTGTTTCAATAGGTAAATGCAGTACAAGGGCTATATTATCCCTTGAGCTGAAAGCTCTTATAGATGGGTGTTCTGGCTTTCTATAGTCAAATTTAGGCAAAAAAAAAAAAAAATTGGTAGTAATCAGATTTTGCTGAAAGGAAGCAAGAACAGGATGTTTGTAATTTTTCATTTGGTAATACTCAGGAAAAATCCAGACTTGTGTTATACACACTTTTCTTAATTTTATTAACATATATTAATTGTATGCATTGTTTGCATATAGTGGGATATTTCTTTTATTAAAAAGGGTTTGTTTGATTTTAATTATATGTATGCATGTTTGTCTCTGTTTGTGGGCATGTGCATAATAGTGCAGGTACCTGCAGAAACCAGTGACTTGGGATTTTCCTTGAGCTGGAGTCACAGGTAATAGTGAGCGTTCTTACACGAGTGCTGGGAATGGAACCTAGGTGCTCTTCAAGAACTGTGGTGCTTGCCGTCCACCATGCCACCATGGAGCCATCTTTCTAGCCTCACACCAGAACATTTCAACGTTCACACAAAGCATACTGAAGGAATTAAAATGGCTGGCACTGCCCTGCGCTGTTTCTTTTTATGATTATTTTCAGTTCGTTGGGAGTTTCATAGCATGCTGTTTCTTTATGTTTGGAACTTCCACACTGTGCTCTTCAAGAGCGCTCCATCAGATATATAGTAAGCTATTTTGAACCATCCTTACCGCCTTGTGATACTGAGGCAGCCGCACTTACTCCTAGTGCGTTGTAGAACCCAACCTCTAGCCTTCCCTTTCCATCCTCATCCTCACCCTTGCCAGCAGCTGGCAATCCACATTCTCATTCAGATCAACTCTTTCTTTCTTTCCTTTCTTCCTTCTTTCCTTCCATAAAGCAGTATATAGATTATTTTTAAAAAATTATCTATCTTTGGTTCCAGCTATCCCACATCTGGGCATATTTCAGATGAAAATGAAACCAGCAGACCATGGTCCACTGGAACTCCTGTGCTTACGACAGCATTACCTTACTACCTACCACAGTAGCTGAGAAGCAGAACAATCTATAAGCTCATCTAAGATGAATATGTAAAGATATATCTACATTTTGCCCTGGAAATTTAAAAATTGTTATAAGGCTTTTTGTTGATGTATTCGTAACTGCCAAGCTTACATAATGTTATGGAAATAATTAAATATTAATATACTAATGATCATATCTAGTAAAACATACTTAATTCAAAAGCATTGATTTCTCAAAATACTGAACGTCTCATTCTTTCAGAAATCAGAAAGTGTTTAAATTTTTATGTCAAACTTTTTATTATAGTAAACATTATGTAATATTATCTTTCTGCCTGTGCCCTGGAATACTTGCCAACCAACCCTACCTGCCTTTTGGGGTTGGAAGTAAGGTGGCACAGAGTCAATGACACAGACTCCAAGAGCAGGTCAGAATCACTGCAGCAAGCTCACCTGAATGCTGCTACCAGCTCCTCTAATACCCTCGCTCCACTGGTCCCAAGAAAGCATCTCTGTTTTAGAAATTTATGTATGTATGTATGTATGTATGTATGTATGTATGTATGTATGTATTTTAGATACTAAACCACCAACCAAAGAAAGCATCTCTTCCAAACAGCAATTCCCTATTGGCTGGCATTTTCTGTGCCAGCAATCCTTGGTCTCTCAGGCAGTCTTTAATTAAGTCTTCCTGCAGGAGATGCCTTTGTGGCTGCCCTGCCGTGCCCCGGGTTTACATAGAGGTGGCCCCGCTGATCCTGCAACATTATCTCAAGTTTCTAATAGGCACAGTGACTGTGTCTACAGATGTCAAGCCTACACGGAAAGACACATCATCATTATCAGTCATCTTCTGAGTTCTGTTTTTATTTTCTCATCTGCAGATTGTATACATCCTTTGTAGTCAGAAGAAGAAGGGAATGTGCAAGGCTACAATGAGGTAGCCTTTGGAAGCCTCATAGCATGTTGTTCCTTTATGTTTGGAGCCTTCACACTATGCTCTTCAAGAGCTTCATCAGATACATAGTAAGCTATTCTGAACCATAGTTATCACTAGTGAATAGAAATGGATTCCAGTTTAGTTAGGAGAGCAGAATTCGGTCCAGATGTTGAGGGGTGGGGCCTGCAGATCCCATCAGCCAGGGACATGAACTAAGATGAACTGAAAACTTACAGGTATCAGTGGACAGTGATGAAGGCTGGGCTTGGCTTGCTTATAGAGCTAGCTGTGTAGTGGGTCTCGCATCTGTGCAGATCCTCACTTCCCTGAGAGGTACAGCTGAGAACTTCTCCTGGTATGCCTCCTGGTCCCTCTTGCTTACTCTACCTGAGGCTGAGGCCTGGCTGTCTCTGCTAGGTAGTGCCACCACAGCTCATTCCTGTTTGCTATCCTGACTCTAACAGACTAGACTGCTAGTGTATCCATAAAGTATTTATGAGTGGATTGAGCTGCTCCTGCTGACCTATGAACTCAACTGCCAATTTCCAGACAACACAGATGGGAGTTGTTTCAAAGAACCTTTCTAAATAGGTCCACTTCCCCCATATCCTTTCTTTCCCACTACCCTCTGGTGGGCAGTGGGCTAGAGGGGAGGGTAAAGCATTAAAAACATTATTAGAAATAGGTTTTGAAAAATTTAAAGTTACACTGAGAAGAGACAAGAATGAAAACTCTGTTCAGATCAGCTTTCTCAACTTTGATCATTGCTACACGGAATCTGATGCCAGGAAGGTTATTCCCAACAAATTCAAACAGTATAATTTGGGAAAAAAAGTTACCTGGTGTAATACAATCTCTGATGCACAAGGAAATATAATTCCATTGGAACTTGACTTAGCATACATATCATTTCTTCCAAGAAAATAGGTACTAGAGGTAGACGACCCATATTTAAGGAGCTAAGTAAGCGTCTTGCTCGGTCTCAGTCATACAGATAACATAGAGGTCATTTGGGTCATTAGTCACCTCTGGTCCTAGTTGTGGGAACTTAGGGGCATCTGACTGTATAGATAATGTAAAGGTCCCCTTGACTGTTACATATCTCTAGTCCTGACTGTGGGAGCTTGGAGAACCCCTGACTGTAAAGGTCATTTAGATTACTGACCACCTTTGGTCCTGGTTGTGGGAACTTGATATGGCTTGGCCCAACCGATAACATAGAACAATAGGCTATTAATCACTTGCAGTTCCCTGCTTTCTGGATGGAAGAATAGGTTTTATATCTTTCCTATTGAGAAGACAGTCCTCCATGCATAGTGTTTCCTTGTTTCCTTGAGGTCTGTGGACGCAAAGACCTCTGTGCTGTGCTACCAACAAGATGGGGCAGCTACAATTATAAAGGATCCTAGTCAGAGGGAAAGAACCAGAAAGAATCATAGTCTAAGACTTAGGCTTGAACACGCTATCGCTATAGGAAAAGTTTCTTGATTTGTTTTAAAAAATAATTGCCATGACATCATCAATCTTATTGAATAGAGACCAGTAATGAAGAAAAATGGCTGCCATTTCATCCAGATATAGTAAGAAACCTGGTTGATAGATTGATGCAATTATCGGCAAGATTTCAAAACTGGATATTTCTTGTAGTTTTTTTTTCCACCTTTGTTTTATCTGCAGGGCTTGTTCACTGTTTGAAGTTATCTAATTAGGATAGTCCCTCATGAGCTGACATCTTCTTCATGATGGGATTTGGGAAAACATGTACTGACCTCTTAGCAAAATACTGTGCAAAGCTCCATCCACAAGGTCGCTGTGCAGCTGCATGGAGACTTGTAATGTGCAGATGTGCTTTGTTGGAAATAGAGCCTCAGACCAGCCTGAAGTCTGCCGGGCTTCCCTCTGCAGAAGCCAAAGTCACCGGATCAGGCTAAGGTCAGCACTGTGAATCAGTAAAGTTATTCATAGCAGAAATCAGAGCTGATGTGCAGGTAAGGAATCCGGCAGCAAGCTGCAAAACCAGACAGCCTGATGCTATTGATCTTTCTGATTTCCTGCTCATGCTGTCAGACTCTCCTGTCTTTTGAGTAGAAAGCAGCAAAAGATCACTATACACTGGATGAGTGTCTGCAGCTGGGCCCAGGAGGAAAGTGTTGAGATTACAGCAGAAGCCATATTTAAACACTGAGTCATGGTGCTTGTGGACGTTAAGTGACCTAATGTATATGAAATCATTGAAAGAAGTGTTGGGCACGTGGTGGAAGAAGTGTGATAATTGTCTTTTTTTTTTTTTTTTTTTTTTTGCCATGAGAAAAGTAATGGATTTTTTTTTCAAGGATCAATGAGGAAAGATAGGCTTTGTATCTTGGAGCATGAACAGAATTTGGTTGGGACTAACACACAGAGATTTTCGTCCTTGGCTTAGAGACCAACTTTGGCTACACAAAACGTAGGTGGAAAGCTTGCTCAAAGAAAATATGAGGCTCTGTCCTGAATCATGGTGTAGAACTTTATTAGATGAGTTGTAAACATCTTCAAATTGTTTTGATGTAACTCTGACTTAAAATCTCTGAAACTGAGGTCAACAGCACAAAATGCAGAGGTAAAGAGGTCCCAGGCACATTTGAAGTACTGAGTTCCGGTTTTGGAGAAGAGAGTTCTATAGTATTATGCATGAGGATAAATGAAAAATGGTTGTTGGACTGTTATATAAGGGATCAGGCATGGAAAACCAGAGAAAGTGGACTCTGCTAGAAGGTTGAAGAGGGACTCTGATTATCTATTTACTCTTGAGAATGAACAGTACAAATTTGGACATATCTGAAGGACAGGGAGGAATGAAATTATGCTACTTTATTGCAAGTTCTTACAACTGAGAATTCATGGACCATTCTCAATTACTGTACCCTGACTACAATTCTAGAAGCTCTAAGCTAGTTACTTTGAAGTAGCATGTGATTGTGCATGGCAGGTAGAGATTCCCTGGGTAACTCAACATGTAGCTAGAGTTGAGCACCTTTGCCCAGGTCAATTTGCTGTTATTATGAGAAAACTGTTTTCTTTCCTTTTCCTTCTAAATTTCTGTCTTCTTACTTCAAATCTTTCAGTTGTTGACTTTAAAACTATCATGTTTGGGAAGGGAGTGAGTAAATATTATTCTAAGAGAATGACAACATTCTCATACCATCCAAGCCTGTTATGTCATCTCTTCTGTGCACAGGCTGCCTTTGGTTGGTCAGGTGGAATGACCATGACTTGCTCAAGGTGAACACTCTGTACGTATGTTAGGCAGAATCTTTTCTCATCACATAATG
>JADRCD010177818.1:0-21504 GCA_019843815.1 Montemys delectorum
CACCCACGGAGGCCGCTCCCACGGATCATATACAAAGATTTTTTTTTTATCATTGAGCATACAGAGTTACCAATAGAAAAACTAAACTTGTGACTGAAGAATAAAGTTCAAAAGTGCAAAAAATATCAAATCACAGATACTTTAAGTTTTAAGGAAACACAGGGTTATTCCTTATAAGAAAATTTAAGCTTGCACTTAATTTCCTTATCTGTGTTTTTACATTTTAAAATTTGAATATAGGATATTTCACCCTATAGATCTTCTCAAGCTTCCTATGATTTATTGGATATCCTTCTGCAAGTGAATGCTCCTTAGTTCCAAGTTCAGCATTGTCCGCATGAGTCTGCAGCAGTCTCCACCTTCTGAACTTTGCTGTGTCCAGTGTCCCAATTGTCCCTTCAGCCATGCAGCACTGTTTTCATAAGCTTCTTAAATCACATCATCTTTAGTAAATTAGGGCTTTTTAATAAAAAATATTTCTTTTAAATCACTTTAAATGATCTAAAAATTATGCTTTATTCAGAACTCCAATCTGATCAAATAAAATCTAAGTTTTATGTAGCCAGTTTGTATATGAAACAGTGATAGCTATTTCAAACTTATCTTGTTTATGGATAAATAAGTTAATTGTAGCTTTTTGCAGGGGCTTTATTAAGAGACCATGTATGGGCACTTGGCAAGGAAGTACAGAAAAGGATACATGTATCGTGAGGATCACTGAGACTACACAGCAGAAAGTGCTCCGGGGAAGCAAACAGAAGGAAACTGACTGCATCTTTGCATGCTAGAAATCAGGTATTCACAGTGCGTCAGAGATCTGACAAGCAATGGCCATTTATTTCTCCCCATTATGGAGGTGAAAAATGGTTTAAGATCAAGGAGTACAAATGTCAGCATGGTGATGACTCTCCTTTTCACCCACAGGTTCCTTTCTCATTGGACTATCATACAGGGAATAGAATAAAGTGGTTTTCTGGGACCTTTTCAATAAGGACTCTCCAGTTTTAAATTAACCAAGACCTAAAACTCTGCTCTCCATTGCTTAGCACCTTCATATGAGTCATAAACCTCAATCTATGAATGTTTTGAGGGAGTATAAACAATCAGATTATAGAAAATAGTAAGAACAACAAAGGATCTGGAGAAACAGGCTTAAAAATGGACAAGAAGCAAAGCAAGGCATCGTCACGCTGGGAAACTGGTCCTATCCTGCAGGCTTTATACACCTCACAATCAACCTGACCTGTCAATTTCTGTCAAGCACTTGTTCAAAGCTCCAACAGCTGAAATCCTTGTTAATTTTCAATCTCACACTTGTCCTTGGGGTGCAGCAGGTCTGAAGTTCAGGAATTTGGTTCATTAGCTTCAAGTTCTGAGCATAGGGATCTAACTGCAAGAAGTAAGTATTGGGAAATACTGCTTCCAAAAGACTTCACAGAATAATGAACCCCTCCTCAAGGGAGAACAAGACCCAGAGATTAAAGGATGGCTCCACAGCTGAGCAGTTCATACATTGACCAACACCTGCTTTTATGCTCTAAGGCATTGTCTGTGTAAGAGAGAAGGCTGAAAAGGAATGTGCTCCTGAGAGTGTGGCATTTGAGCGGAAAAATAGAGATGAATGTTACATAGGAAACATTTTCTCTGTTCAGTAGCATTTGAACAGCATCAGGAAGTCAAGAAGTACACCAGTTATGGTTAGATTGTAGTCTTCCTGTGGAACACTTACAGGACACAATTTGGAGAATGAGTAGAAAGAAGGTATCAGAAATAAAATATAGATGTGAAATTTTGGTGATGTGAAGTTAAGAAATAATTTTAAGCAAAGGTTGGCTGGGTTAGATTAATGATACAGCAAGACTGCTCAAGCCTCAGTCAAAGGAGGAGGATGAATTACATTCTCTTTGAAATTCAATTTTGTTTTTGTAAGCTATGGGAAAAACCTTTATAAGTAGCAACTTCATGTCCACTTTAGATTTCATGTCCAACCTTTGACTTAGTTCATATAAAAAGCTCCTAAAATTATTATCTGTGAAACTTGTCATAGTGCTATAATCTTATTTTCCTTACTATATTTGTTTTCTATTGATGAACCACACACTTGATTTAAATAATACTTATTTACTAATAGTTCTATAGGTGATAAGACCTACCTGAGTCTCATTGGGCTGAAGGCAAGGTATAAGATGAACTATGGGCCTTCTAGTCTTGAGTACATACAGAAAAAACAACAACAACTGTCTATGCATTTTCCTTTCCCAGTTCCTAAAGGTTTCGGCAGTGTCTGGTTGTGTCTGACTCACATGTTCTAAGTCTGGTTCTGTGTCTCCTATTGCAATTGTTTCTGGCTTTCTGCTCTACTTTTAATCATGCCTGTAATTACAGTGGAATCATTCAATAATCTAGGATAATCTATTTGTTTTAAAACCATCTGACTAATAATTAATTACATCTATAATACTGAGTCTTCTTTGCCTCCAAAGTAAATTTTGGAGATTCCTTTTCTAAAGTCAATCCTAATTATCATTAGCTCAGCCATAGTGCAGAATTACCAGGATAAATCTCCACAACTTTCTTTAATAATTAATTTTCATCAGATGTATATATGTGGGTATGTATAAGCATATGTGTGTGTGTGTCTTCATTTCTCTGCATATATGAGTCCAGGTGCTCTCACAGATATCAGAGATATCATAAATATTCTAGCAAAATTTCAAGGAGTTCAAAGTTGGTGTGGGGACTTGAACTTGGGTCCTCTGGAAGAGCAGTGTGGACTCTTAACCTCTGGGCCATCTCTTCAGCCCTAGGACTATGGAACTGACTATGAACTTGATTTTTCCAGTTGAGATACTGAGCTACACTACGATAACAAGAATTTTGTTCCTTCTTTTGTTTGCAGGTAGGTTTCTGTAACACAAACACATGTAATCCTAACTGCCTGGGTGTACTGAACTGCACAGATTGGTGATATGTAATGCCTTTTCAGAAGCAAGGAGCACACACTAGCCACCTCTATTAAAAGAAAGCTCCTTTTGTATCATAATTATTAAATTTTATTATGAGACTTGAAGTATACTTCTTTAAAAAACTTCTAGTTTGCTGAGTTTTTGGCATTGTTGTTTTGTTTTGTTTGTTTGTTTTGTTCTGTTTTATTTTCTGGTTTCTTTTCTGTCATTTCTTTGAGCATTCATGAATTCTCAAAGACATGATAATTAGAGCTAAAAGCTAGTTATGATACTCCAACTCTGGTCTTCTGCCTGCCACTTCTGTCTGCCATGTCCTGGCCAGGACTGGCTTTTATGCAAGATGCCCTTTGTCCTTATACTGGCTTTCTCCTGCATAGAGTCTCTACAGTTGGTGAAGGACTCTGTGGTTTCTGAATCCACTTGATGTTCTTCTGCCCATGATAACTCCCTTCCCTGTCAATGCCCCTGCCAGAATTCCAATCTCATTTTTGCAAGTGAAGAAGTTGATTCTGACTTCAGTCATGGTCTTTCTCATTTGGATAGGAGGGAGGAAGAAGGGGAAGAAAGAAGTGGGCACAGAGAGTTTTAGAGTCCTTCTCTCAGTGACCCTGCTGTTTTGCTTTTGTTAGAAATCCCCAGTAGCCCAGCAGTATCAACTGCAATCTACAGTCACAGTCAGATCACTCTCCTATTCTGGAGTTCTGAGAGGGATGAAGCCTGCCTTCGGAAAGTTATAAATGTAACACTTTACAAACTGAACTGAATACCCAGGGAGAAACACTCTGCAATTAGTAACAGGACCTTGTGTTGATTTGATACAATGCTTTCAAAGAGATCAGAACATGTGTTCTCTGGAGTTTATATCTCATCTTCCACCCTGCCTGAAATCCCTCCTGTAACAAAAGACTGCATACAAATCAGGTGTTTCTCAATGACCCTACTTTATAACTATGCCAGCAAAGAATTTTAGGAGTTTCCAATTCATTGTACTTTCATGATTTTATTCAATTTTCACAATATCCCCTAAAGTAGAAAAGAATATTTGAAGATCTTCTTTTCAAGGATAAAAATATGTTGTCCCATCTTTATATGGCCAGTGAATAGCATGTCTGAGAGCAAGAGCAAGACTCAAGTTCCCAGATTGATTCTGAGTTTCCTCTGTCTCATAGTTCCTTTCACTGACTATTCACTATGTCCTTTTCACTTTCACCTCACTGGAAGGAGCTTAAGAGAAATTTACATTTTCATAGGACATACATTGAAGAAAGGAGCAACAAGATTTTATATGGTGTGTATGTGAGGGGGAGCATTTAAGTTAATTAGTGTTGTTTGCACCTGTAGGAGGTCTTTAAATGGAACATGGACATCTTTTCATTGGTTACCCCACCGATTTCCTTCAGAATGAAAACACCTTCCCTATCAGCCCTAATAGCCCTTCAAGGAGAGGCAGAGTTTTTTAAAGCTATTTCCCATCCATGACAAAATATTAATCAGCCTAATCTTGTGCTGGTCTTACCTAGGTAACCACAGCCATAGTGTCTTCATAAGTCCAATGGCTATGCCATGTCCAGAAAACCCTTCTTATGCCCCACCTCACTATCCTTCATCTTGCATTTCCATCCCCCCTCTTCTATATTAGTCCCTGAACCTTGGGGAGGCCAATGAAGATCTCTCATTTAGGACTGAGCACTCCACCACCTCTTTTTCTTCACTGAGCAGTTGCAAGATACTGGGATAACATCAACATACAACAAAAAAACTTCTTTATGTTGTACGTTTTATTTTTTAAAAAGTGCATGCTGGTTGTAAATACAATGGGACTTACTTGAATGGAAAACATGACATCAGAGCAAGTCCCTAGACCATAATTATCATGCCTCGTGTGTTCTCACAACTCCAACCTTGGTATTCACACCGAATTTTAGAATTGTTGTAAGGGACTAAATAGAAAAATGGGTTTTGTTTTAGTTTATGTCTTAATTTGAAGAATATCTTTAGCAAAGTTCTGTAAGGAAATGAATTTACTGACCTCTGCCATGAAGTTATCCATTATTGTTGTATAGAATAAGGGATAATGAAATGTTCAGCCATAAATGGGACATCTTTATCATCCCCTCCAAGGTTCAGAGACCATTACAGAAGAAGAGAGAAAATAATGGAAGTGCAGAAGGGTAGTAGGATGCAAAATGACCCTCTGCAGATCCATCTTTGACTACTGAATGCATGACCTGGCTTCCACCCACACCCTCCCAGAGCTCTTGCCAATATCTAGAGTTTGAATGCTTTACTCCAAACCATAGTCCAAATGGCTATTCTTCTTCTCTAGATATCTTTTGCAGGATGCTCGAGCCATATCCTTGTTTCATACAAACATATTCTTGGAATACAGGAAGACACTTTGTGTGTAATACAGTGGCCTACTACAGTGCCAGAGATTGTAAATGCATCTTAAGTAAGAGTTTGGTTGTACATGTTACATAGGAGTGCTAATGTATAC
Source organism: Montemys delectorum (assembly GCA_019843815.1). NCBI lineage: Eukaryota > Metazoa > Chordata > Mammalia > Rodentia > Muridae > Montemys > Montemys delectorum. The sequence continues at coordinate 5,464 of JADRCD010177818.1, forward strand.
CATTAAAACAGAATGAGTGGGTGCATGTAAATCTGAGGTGAATTTGTTCTAGACACATGTGAAGATTGCCATTCATCACCCCTACTTGAAACTGGGTAGAATCAACTCTATCCATGCTGTTATAGATAAAATGGCCATCAGTGATGTTTGTCACTTTCATACCAAAATCCTCAATGATTGACACAAGACACAAGATATGCTTTTTACCTGTGCCAATACTCCTAAATTTTAGGAGCATCACTCCTAAAATAAAAATGGCAAGGATGTAAGTGCTTTGCAGAGGTGTTATTTAACAGCATACATGAGAAATAATCACTTCTTTCATGAGCCAATGAAATGTTGTTTTTGGTTACTTTGGATGATAACCTAGTCAATTCTGAATGATACTCCAGACAAAGAGTTGATGTTGTTTAATAGATGGTCAGAATTGTTTCCTGATCTGTTTCTCATCAGCCTGTCACAATTTCCCTTTAGTCTCTCAGCTTCCACATTCTCTCCACTCATGAGAAAATATACACTGGTTTTCCCTGGTTTCTTTTCAAATGTAATCTATTTTCTTCTAAAATGGCTCTTGAAGAACAAAATTACCTTGCCAAGAAAATCTGAACAAGCTCTGGGAATTTTCCTTGAAGCAGAAGTTCTGGGAACTCCAAACTTTACAGGTCTCAAAGTAACTGCACATTGTCCCATGTTTCTAGATTAGAGGTGTTTATAACTCTTGTATAGAATTACCGGGTTTCCTCCTCCCCAAAGCATTACACAATCATGTAATGTTGAGGTAAGTCTAAGAGGTCTTTAGCTAATGCACAAAACCAACTCTGGTAAATGGGCCAATATGTGTATGCTAGACAATGAAAACATTAAGCTTTTAACATTTTTCTTCCTGCTCATTAAAGGTTCTCTCTCTCTCTCTCTCTCTCTCTCTCTCTCTCTCTCTCTCTCTGTGTGTGTGTGTGTGTGTGTGTGTGTGTGTGTGTGTCCCTTAAAGTTATACCTGTTCCTGCTTGTTAGATACCATCTTCATTAACAGAGTACACTTTGTTGCCATAGCAATCTGTTCCCACTCTTACATTATTGCACTTACAGCTGCTACAGGCAAAAATGTAGGGGAGGGTGGGATGAAGCATAATTTTATTTTCTCTGCAGTAGCCAGGCTTTCTCCTCATCTGAGAAACTTTTAACTTACCCTAAAAGGGAACAGTCTCTCATAGTTAAAAATAGCATTGGTGGAGCACGGCACACACAAAGGCAGGATGCTGCTGTCTAGGCCTTGCTTGATGGAGCCCGAGGTTCTCTTCTGGACTCTGGTGGGATTACATCATTCTGTATTAGCATTCCTGTTATTACATAATCCCTGCATTAACTTTAGCTTTCAGAATTATATTAATAGAAAAAATGACAAGTAGTTCTTTTTTCTTTAATAAAGGTCAAAGACAGAAGAAAGTTTGAAACATCCTACCAAGCTAAGGTAGCCAAGGGCACAGATGCAAGGTGACCATGAATGCTAAAGTTTGAATGATGATCTTCATAACTCCATTCATATGCACAGTGCCTTCAGCGTTTTAATACACTTTAACATGTGTTGCCTAATCTTTCTTCCTTTTTCTCCATTGTTAAATGAAAGATTTCAAAGACTTCTCCATTAACTATTTCATACTGTCTTCTTAAATCATGTATTTTGTCAATTTTTCAATATGTTTTCATACCTCCCACTGAATAATTTATATTCTCTAGAGAGAATGTTAAACTATCTAGTTCTCCTACCTATTCATGAGAATGTGAATCAATCTTATGCCATGAGATATGTCTTGCTACAACAGCTTCTGTAATCCACCTGGGGACCACTGTAAAGAAAGTCATCCAAATATTACAGGCAGAAGAAGTAGATTTCACAGATTATTGTGGTTAAGCATTATACAGCTAGAATTTTTAAAATTATCTGTGACGGCCAATGACTTTGGCTATTTTTATATTAAATGTGCAATTAAGTTTTCATGTTTCAACATGATATTAAACATAATCAAACTTTATAAATACTTCTTAAATATTTTTGCAGAAGAAAAAAATCTGCTACTTTCAACTGTAATTTTGAAATGTTCAAATATGTATAGCCAAGCTGCTGTATTTTATATAAATGAATGTATTCATAGAACAAACTTTAAATTTCAGAAAACAACACAGATTGTAGAAGTTTAAATTCCTGTTCCTATTCCAATAGAAATGAGTAATGTGACCATTTTGGAAACAGTGGCAGTTATGAGGAAGAGCGTTTCCACTCTTACTTAAGATTGCTATTTTGTGGAGAAGCATTTGTGGTCTGGTGACTCAAGGATGAGGAGCAGTAGGTAGCCACCCATTCTGTATTCTAAATTCTGCTCCATCTGCCCATTTGTTCTGGCGCCCACTTAAATGCTTGACTAGGTAATGCTGCCCTCTACTGGCAGAGTCGGACTTTCTCCTCAGTGTTTAACGGAGCTGCAATGTGCTGTGGGACTTAGGCATTAAGAAATTGGTTTACTACAGAAGAGGCTCAGATGCAGAAAGCAGAGGGCCGTCACTCTTAACAGTTCACATCATCAGCAGCTAAAATAACTTTTATTTTATTAATCTGAAGTGGTTATGCCTTTTTTTCTGAGAAAAAGCATAGTGTAGAAATGAGATGCTTATACAATGCAGTCGCAAAGACATTTGTTAAGTAACCAAATGTCTATGTCAGCATGAATCATCTGTGCTACTTAAATCTAGGTCAGGTGAGTTATTCGTAAGTTATCATAGATTTTTGCATTATCCTTAAAAGCTCTCCAATGTACTCTTTGTGTTTAGGAAATATGTCATCAGTTTCTGCTTCATGAACTTTCCTTCAAATGTAATATTGTCTTAAGGGCTGTTTTGATCAGAGGACTTTGCCTGAAATCCTCTCCTTATGTATGCCTTTGGTAGTGTTATGTATTTAACTCTCTCTGCCTTGAGTTGGCCATATAAATAGAAAAAGTATCATGAGAACAAAAGGCCCCCAACAGCACATAACCAGGATTACGAGACTTCCCAGTCCATCATTACATTTGTCTACATTTCAATTAAACACAGAAGTGGACAGTGACAACAACAAAATCCAGTGTTACCTCACCTACACATGTGGCCCTGTACTCCTTGTTTGATGTCTACAGTTCTTTTATTTCACATGAACTCTTTCTAGTTGATTCAAAATACATAGAAGCAGCAAATTATGGGATGGAATTGGATAGCAAGATGGTAGAGCAGTTGGCTCTAATACCTTGAGAAGGGAAAGGGCAGAAAGAGACAAAATGCAAAATTGACACAGGCGAAAATGTTTTAGATTTGGCCACCATGCAAACGTCCAAAACTTGGCACTACTCACCTCAGAAGAGCCAAACTGGTAACTATAGAATATTTAACACATAGACAGTGTCCCATTTAATCTAAATTACAGTGAAGGACAGATTTACAGTTGTCATTTATTTAGCTTTCTATTATGAGCGAGTTCAGTTAGTAATAACTGTGGATTTATGCTAGGCTGTCTAACCATCCACAAGATTGCACAACATTAAGAGGTCTTACTGGTTCTTTAGGATTGTCATCTTCAACTTACTGGAGAAACTAAAAAATTTAATACTGAGAAGTTTATGCTATACAAATCTCTAATCATTAATAGTGTTTTAGGTTTTAGAAAAAATCCAAGTCCTGATCTTTCTAGAGCTTCAATTCCAGAGAAGGAGGTCAAACACGAACAACAACAAAAAAATAGAGTAAATTTACACAGTGATATGGCCAGGCTCTCTCATGGAAGCGTGAGTATGGGAACAGTGCAAGGGGCAGGGGAGAAGTTGCAGTTTTAAATTGTCTGGTGTGTTTGTGTGTTTGACACATTTAGTTAAAAAAAAAAGGATCTTCTGTTTGAACCACCAACCATAGAGGATGGATGGGTTGGACCTAGCTCCCTCGCTCCCCCCATATAGGGAGCACATGTGCAGCTTGGCCCCTTAACAACTAGAAGGAAGGGAACTATCCCTGAATCTGTTGCCTGCCTGTGGCTCCTGTTCTCCTAACTGGACTGACTTGTCTGGCCTAGGTGGGATAGGATGTGCCTAGTTCTATAGTGACTTGATGTGCCAGGGTGGGTAGATGCCCAGGGGCCCTTCCCCTTCACAGAAGAGAAAGGAAGGTAAGGAAGCACAGGGATCATATGAGGCAGAACTGGGAGGAGGAAGGGCTGTGATCTGGATGCAAAGTTAATACAAAAATAAATAGGAAAAATAAAAGGTCATTGGTGTAACCATTGAAATGGACCTATCCACTGAAGCTTTCTAATGTCAGAAGTGGGTACACCACTGAAGGTAATGATGCTCCCACTCCTCAAATCTATCTGTAGCAGCAAACTGCATTCTAAGAATTGATGTTTGTGTCTATTGTCAAACACTGCTCAGCCTTACTCAGAGAACCCTCTCTGCAGTGAATGATGGTGGCTACACCCAGAACTGAAACTAAATTACAGATGAGTGTTCCAGCCTGAACAAAACACTTATATTATTCTTTCCACAGACTAGACAACATTTCCAAAAAGGGCAGAATGAATATAAGAAACAGAAGATATGAAGAAGGGCTGGGAAATTCCATTTTCTGAGCAAGACACAGTCCTTGTGACCAAGAACTTACAGCAGGTTCAGATACCTGACTTGAAACTGCATAAGACTGGGCCTTGGGGTTATTGGGAATGGATAAAAGGTACAGGAAGGATTCAAGAGCCTTCCAATCACTGTTGAAATATTTCCTCCCAGTCTTTTCAAAAAATAATTCCAAACAGGATTTTGTTCTTATTGGCTTCTTAATAGGGCTCTCTAAAAATGCTCAGAAATCTCTTTTTAGCTAAATCCATTCAGTTCTCAGTCTACATCTAGATTGATCTATCTATTGTTTAATTCTTTTATTGTAAAAGAACACAAATTATTAACAAAACAAAATAAAAATGAACTAGAATTTGGTTCAAGAATGAATGAGCATTCAACAATGCTCATTAGGACCACAGATTTGCCTATGTACACACATTTTCTCTTTTTTATTAATGTATTTAATGTTTAATTAAAGCATACTTATATTATTTACCACCTTCTCTCCTCCCTTCAATCTATCCCATGTCCTCCTAATTCCTGTCAAATTCTTAACTTCTATTCTTTAGTTTTGTTACATATATGCATATATGAGTATTTGTGAATATATAAATGGAACTTGTTGAGTTTGTTTAGTGTTTCTTACATGTATATTTTAAGGACAGACTATTTGGTATTGGATAATCAATTAGAGGCTCATCCCTGAGGCAGATTAATTCTCCCTCTTCCAGTAGTCGTTAATTGCCAATAGCTCTTCATCTAATGGTGAGACCATGTGAGATTTCCTCATCCACATTGCTATACTATCAATAGTTCCTCTTAGTGCACATCATCATAGTCATCACTGAGTGATGACTCCAGTCCTCAAAGACTGCTGGAAAAAATAGACCTGGTCTCTAAATCTGAGTCTGTAGGTAGATTAGAATAAAAGTTGCATTCATGTGAAACATCATATTTTATAATTATTCTTTACATCATATATTTTAATCCTGAAAATAATTCCAGGTAAGTAGCATATTTTCAGATGAAAAACATCTTAATAAAAGGAAAAATACATCAAAAGTGAATCTTACAGGAAAAGAAACAGTCTGATGCCAGAGGATTGGCAGAGGAGAATAATATAGGGTTCTGAGTAGGGATGGTAAGAAGGCAAGAGGCAGGGGTCTGGGAGGGAGGCAGGGAGTAATGCAGGGTGTAAGGCAGGGAGAGAGACAGAGAGCCAAAGGGACAGAGTAATGGAGAAAGGGTGGTAGGGGAGAAGAGAGACAGATGGAATCAAGAAGAAAGGACAAAAATGTTGGTGATGGGGAAGAATAAAGAGAGGAGGGGAAGGAAAGGAAACGGGAGAAAGGAGAAGGAAAGAAAGATTGAAGAGGCTTATTTTGTTTTGTCATTTTGTCTGCAGACAGTCTTAAGTATGCTGACATACTAATACCAAATCCTTAAGGATGCTTGAGAATCATTTCCGAGATGAAAATAAACATCCATTGATTTTTGTTTCGATTCTTTTAGAGAAATCAGAAATTATACTCTAAAGTTCAGTTTTCACTTTCTCTCTGCACATACTTTTGATTAAAAAATAGTTGAGACCACATTTAAAAAAAAACTCTCTCTTTTAGATCTTAGAGACTAATCCAAGACATTTGCCATCATTGGTGTTTTTATACATTTTAGGCACAAATAATTCGAGAATAAAAATAAGGGTATAAAAATGTGTATCCAGACCTTGTGTGTGCAAACACACACACATACACACACACACACACACACACACACACACACACACACACACACGTCACACCCTCATAGCCAGCCAATTTGTAGTTCTTTCATGGTAGCTAATGCCCTTTGTTATGGTTGGTAAAGTATTCCATAGAGCAGCCATCCACAATGATTAGCTTTTGTCTTTCTTTGATCTGAATCTGATAGAGAAGAGCACTTAGACGAATTAATAATGAAGAGATTCCATTACTGTCATTTACTTCCACATATACAAGGAAAAGGGGCCACCCTACACAGAATTACTGTACTGATTACCTTTCTCTGCTCACTTTAAATTCAATCACTTAGCATAATCCATCAGCATTCAGATACATGGATGAACGTAGTTTTGTAAATTGAGACAATACAACTCAGCTTTCAGACTGCATTTTCTACCAATTATGGTAGTCATAATCTCAAGTACTAAAAGAGGGATGGTATATCAACCTAAATGCTCAAGGGACCACTTTACACAGTCTTTAAAAATACTCTTAACTTAGAAACTAGTTTAAACCTTGTGCTTCTGAAAAATTGATCTTATTATGAAAGAATCTGTAACGTGGGTACCTCACTCTCTAATTTAAATCTTACTGCATTAGAGCTTGTAGGATCTCTGGCCCTGGCATATTTTTTGGTGTTGTTTTTGTTTGTTATTATTAAGGCCTAGGTAAAATATTAAGGCCTAGATGGAATATTAAGGCCTACCTGAGTAAAATGTAAAGATCTAAGTAACAGTTACCTGGATAGCTTGTCATTATAAGGAAACTTTCTCACATGTTTCTGTTATTACTAAAATACTTTCTAATGCCAAGATTGATTACATATTCTGTTATGTTCTGTGCCCTTGGAAACCAACGATGATAAAAGCCAATGGAATATTTTGGTATAGTTACCTAAATAGGCTTGGATCCAAACCAACCATCCAACAACATTTCCTGTGCCTGTATATATAATCTTTCACAGAGCCGCCCCTGTGATGGACCCCAATATAAGAGTGGCACCTGTACTAACATAAGAAACTATTTTCAATAAGACTTCCATTTTGAGTAGTAGTCAAGAAACGTTTAAGTTCCCAAAACCTCCCTGGAAACTGACTTACTACTTGGCAGAAAGAGACATGTATGTGGATAACTGACAATCTGGTTGACAAGTTAAAACATGAATGTTAAACAAATCCCATTCTGGTAGACAAGTTAGGACATGAATATTACACAAGGCAAGTCACCTACCATGGTATAATACCCCAACCAATGGAGCAGGGTAAGTGTACAACAAAGATATGTTCCTAAGGAAATCCCCTCCCACTAAATCCTGATTGGAGAAATAACTAGGCACAGATGTTTGTAGATTGGGGCTTAAAACCCGATGGGACCTTCACTAGTGGTCATGGTTCAATTCTCAAATTTGGACTATGGCCCTAGTTGACCAATCCTGGGGCATATGCTCAATAAACTCTCCCTGTCTGACTGAGATCAGTGTTTATGTGGTTTGTGAGGCAATTCCTGGAACCCAACAGTGTTATTGTTGTTATATTAAAAACTTTTTTGGTAGGTACGTACTACAAAGATAGGAAATAGTGTAATTTAGAGATAAAATTAAAACGTTACTTAAGTCATTCTTTCTCTAAGCCCAAGCCCTTTATAATGTATGTGGATGGTGGCAATAGCTATGCTGGTAAACATTGTACTAGCATTAGTCCAGCAGTATTTACCCAAGAATCAAAAAATATGTTTACTTAGAAATGCCCCTTGCTTTGTTCCCACCCCATTTTCCCTCAGTGATTATAAAGGAAAAATGAATAGTAAAACAATACAATGAGCTAAATACAATTCTAACACTCAGAAAATGTCCTGATCCTTACATTAAGTAAATCTTGATTAAGTAACCACCATACGATAGACAGTATTTTATGTTGTATGATTACATCACTGAGACAGGTAAACAAACCCCCACATAGCTTGCTGTCTTCATGTTGCTCCTATCAATTCTCCGTTATATAAAAACACTTAACAGGTGGTTCCAGTAATAGTAGCAACACTTGTTTCCTATTTCCTTAATTTACTATTTTGAGAGTTCTTTGTTGCTAAAATTTCTGAGTATAAATGTAGTGTTACCATCATGCTCTATGGAGTTGATTCTCAACAATCTATTTCATCTTCCCAGTGTGGGGGCACTAGCCCCAAACTTCACCCCAGATGAGCTGCCTATTCTTCTGAGACAGATTGATCTACATGTTTCTTTCTATAATTACATGATGATGGGATTATGGGGTTAAGGTATGCTACCACAACATGAATTACATAATTTGGATTTAATGTTTAAAGGATCATCTCATCTTTCTCTCTGAAGTTTCAGATACAGTGCCCAGCACTTCTTGGGACAGAGGCAGAAAGAGAATGGAAAGGAAAGAAAATAAAAATGCAGATTCTGAGTTCACAGAAAGATGAAGAGGGTGAATCTTACCTAAGCTACATGAATTAAACAAAAATCCATGAACTTAACTCTCCAGAGCAATAATGGACAGATAAAAATGTGTTTTCATTACAAATATTTACCTAAAGGTTTAGTAAAATTAAGAATCATTTATCCAATACTTTTTTTTTTTTTTTGAAGAATACAAAGGAACAGAAAACTCGCCCCAAACCTTCAGGGGACATGATCTAGTCTGACAGCTGTTACTCTGTGCATTGTATACTCATTATTCTAGAGGGATAAATTTACCAATGAAGAAACTGAGGCCTTGAATTACATGGTCATAGAAAGACAAGGCTGCAGAGATGGCTGAGCACTTAAAAGCTCCTCCTGCACCTCCAGAGGACCTGAGTTCGGTTCCCTCCACCCATGTCATGAATAATCTCTTGTCACTTCAGCTCCAGGGTATCTGATATACTCTTCTACGCTCCGTAGGTACCTCACACACATGGTGTCTACTCTAACATCAAACAAGCACATACATAGACTTGAATAAATATATATATCAATTCTAAAATTTAAATTCAACACAGTTTATCTTGCCAAAGTGTACTGATACTTCCTGTTTTATACTGTTCCAGCTAGCCAAAGTACTCACAAAGCTGAAAGGAAAGCATAATGTACAGGGTGTGATTTAGTACTCAAGTATATGCAATTGTAGAATGTTACCAAAACTCAAACAATATGCAGATAACAGGAGAAGAAATAGAGAGACAAGTTTTTGTCATCCATTTACTAAAACAGAAAGGGTGTGACTTTATAGTATGCACAGCTATGGCCCATCCCAGCAATGTTGTTAATTGTTGTATCAACACAAGCAGCACATGCCAGGCCCTTCAAACGACCACCAAAGTGCACTCAATGTGTTTTGACATGATCTAATAAGTGATGGAAGGTTGCTGTCATCCCATGAACTGGAGCAAAGCATAAAGAAACAGTGTTACATAATCCATGAAAGCAATATTGTCTTGCTGTAGGGAATCTGAGGGTCCTGACACTGCTTTTCATTTAAAAAAAAAAACTTGCATATGTTATTAAACCCCAAACCTTCTTACATCCTAAGGCCATGTGGATATAATAAAAATAAGGCAGAATCAACCCTAATGTGTGATGGTATATAACTTAATGGGACATGCCCAGTAGATATCAAGGACTTGACCTCCCAATGACAGAAGAGCAGAATCAATAAACTCCAGAAGGAGGGTAGGGTTATGTGTTTCCTTATGAGAGAAAAAACTTCTTCCAACTTTTGGATTTGACAGTCTCTGGATTCCAGGTAACTAGGCTTCTAGTCATTAAATGAGGCTACATTAAGAGTCTAGTAACATTTCAATGCAAAGGCCAGAAAGCACGGGGGAGGTGGCACTAACTCCTTATCCTTTCATTCTCTTTGAATGGAATGTTATTAACACTGTCACACTGGCCAAGAGGCTAAAGTCCCCTTTGGAGAACTTGGACTTGGCACTGATTAAAAGCCATGCAGGCCATTTCTGTTCAATTGGTACATTAGATAAATAGGCTCAAATAAAGCTGGAAATGTTTCACTTCACATCGATCTGTCGCCTGCCTAACTGTGGTGTGGAGCTCGAGTGGGGCACCTGATCCACAGGACTGGACTAGGCTGTGAATACATGGGGCATATGGTTGTCGTTCATCAGACAGGTGGGAATTCTTGATTTGCTGCTTTATTCCCTTGCTGAAGGTTGGGGGTGGATTACTTCATTACCCTTAGTCATTTAAATATGTGTCAATTTTAAGAGTAGCTTTAAAAACTACAAACTGAATAAAGAGAAAAATCATCAGGGCAGCATTTGGCTAACATCCATGTCGAGCCCCATCCTTGGGGGCTTTATAGCACATATGAAACAAAAACTCCATAGAGAATAGTGAAACCTTATGAATCTTCAGACAGCTAGTGACTTTACCAATACCCAGCATACATAATAAGAACAAATTAGACGTGAATCTACTCAGTTACTTTCCAGAAGAGCTGCTTCAGAGTCTGAGCATATCCTGAGAAATATAGTGGGTAATTTCTAATTCTGTTTTCACATTCATAAGGATACTGGCAAAGATTTATTTATTTGGGGGTTAACACAAACATAAAAAGCGCTTAGTTGAAATCAATCACTGAAGTATGTGACCTAAGTTTGACAATAATCACCAGGTCTGTGACACATAGCTGGTTTAGGCCTCAGCTCCTTTCAAGCATAAGTCTCTACTAAGGAATCCTCTGTATTCAAACCAGATGGCATAGCTTCCTTACTTCAAGTATTTACCTCACATGGCCATGTAAATTTGAGTTGTAAATTGGGCTCTATGAATAAGAAATGGTGGAGTTATATATTAAAACAGGAGCTATCCAGCTGTGGAGACATGGATTAGAAGAAAGCTAGACTGGTGAGAGGAAGGGTTAAGTACAATAGGGATGAGCATTGTTTGGGCCAGAGATAAAGCAGTTACCATATCAGTGTGGAAGCAAAGGATCCATAGGCTGTGTTTAAATCAAAACTGAACACAAACTGAACAAATAATAGATCAAGTGCTGAAAGAAGAAACAAGAAGAAAGAAAGAGGAAAGCCACTGGAAAATCTAGAAAGGATTACGAAAGGATTTACTGTTGTGTCACAAGAAAGAGGAGTAAGATCAAGAAAGCAAGGTCATGAATAACTTCAATGAAGCGAAAATGTTGGTCCACACCATCTTGTATTTTGCAATTTCTTAGGGCCAGGGAAATGGCTCACTGGATAAGAGCATATACTGCTCTTGTAGGGGACTCCACTTTGATACCAGTGTGCCTACAACAGGGAACTGTAAGCTACCTGTAACTCCAGCTCTAGCTTCAATAAACACTTGCAGTAAAGAACACACACACACACACACACACACACACACACATGTTCCTATACACAGAAACATACATACACATGCACTCGCACAAACACACATACTCACACACTCATACACACAAATACACATACACTCATACAAACACATACCACTGATACACACACACACACACACACACACACACACACACACTCACACTTACATTAACATACATAGGCACAATTACAACCTAAATTTTCACAATGATTGTTGTCTGTTCTCAATTTCATATCTCCTGGAATCCAGCTTCTTCCCATTTTCTACTTGATTTTGCTTGAGATACTCGATCTAGCTTCCCCTTGGGACTGCTGGCCTCTGCATTGAGGATGTATGTATCAGGTTTTCTATTCATCTCTGTGCTACTTACTTGCCCAGGTATAAATTGTGGGCATGCTCTAAATGATATTTATGATTCACTTGTAGCTTTGGGATATTAGATATCTGGTCAGATAATGATAAGCCACTGACACTAAATGTGCCCTAGTGTGAGTGGGGCAGATGAAGGAGCCATAATCTGCTATCAAATTAAAAGAACCCTGTGATATTGTCAGCTCTGGATCAGACAGGTTGGGACCTTGGTAATATTGACCTTTGGGAAGTGGCAACAACTATGGGTGCTCTGTGGCTGTTTCTTCTCATAGGCTCTTGACAGCAGATGTAGCCTTGTCTGTTATTTTTCTATTCTTATGTCTTTGGGCAAAGCAACTGACCAGTCTGGACTTCCTTTGTATTCACAGAGGCAGATAAAGCTGAACTGATGCAAGTCCCTGTTTTTTTATTAATAGCTTGTTATTTAAAGAGGCCTTACCTGCTTCAGGGCATTTTGCAGCTCCTTTTGTGGAGAGCCAAGGGAGCTAGCATACCTCCACCTAGCTGGCTGCAGTTCTCTCCCTTCTATGGCCCAGTCCTCAGATGCCATCTCCAAATGCACCTTTTGCTCCAGGACACAGTGCAGTCGGTGAGGTGGGAGGGGATCTTTACAAAACCAACCCCTGAAAGTGCTGTCAGAATAAAGTGAGCTTGAAATAATAATTTGACAGTTAAAAAAAATGAATGCTTTAGTAGAACAAATAGAAAATACTAAAAAAATATGGGAAGTTTAGCTGTTAGTGTATGGACTTTCCTTAATTATTTACTGTTACTAACATTATATATAACATAAGGGAAATCATAAGTTTAATACATTTTAAAATCTGATACTATTAGACAATATCATAATCTCAAAATTGAAGATCCAATATATCTAAATCAGATGTAGGGGATATATACTATATTACGAATGAGTTAAATATATCAGTAAATGGTGCTCACATCTAAAAGAAAGGTTTTTGTAAAATAGAAAAATATCATGAAATAAAATACATTTGAATATATTTTTAACTTTTGATAATCATATATATTGAATTTTGTTCATTTTTACTCATTACTTTGTCCCCCTTTTCCACTAAAACACTTCTTCCCAACAAATGACATTCAATTAATTTTTTATGATTTAAAATAAGTACTCATCTATTGTGAGTTATTTGGATAAATTCTTCCTTGAATGCTAGTAGCTAGACCTCTTTGACCTCTCGACATTAATTAAAGTATTTGAAGCTCAGGTCTGCATGTTACTTTACCCTATTGTTGTCCTATTTAAAGTGTGCATTGTTCTTATATATAAACATTTCTGTTTGTGCCTTGTACTAAAGAATGAAATGGAGTATTCTATAGTAAGAGACAGGGCTGCCTTTTGGCACACCAGCAGGTGACAGTGGTGTCAGGTAAAGCCAGTGTTCTGGCATTTTCTTAGTGCCTGGTTTTATAAATGGTAACAGGTGTCCACTAATTTTCAGTGTAGTAAGGACCTGTTTGCACTGATCACAACCTGGAGCATTTTAAGCGTCTGTGTACTAGCATGGTAGTTTTATTTCTACTCTTGTACCATGAAGACTTAGCTATGCATACATTAAGTATATATGTATGTAAACACACTTTAAACCCTAAATAATGTGAATTAAACAACCATAGAATCAAACTTGTCATATCTAAATTTAGTAGATATACATAAGCTTCCTTTACTAGCTCTTCCCCCACTTCTCCCACACACTCTTCCAGCAAACTATAAATGTAGTCCTTGCCATGTGGTGCCCTATGCAGGCTAATGCTCTCTGGCTCAGGTGCTTTGTACTATGCATGGCTGCCAGAGAGTTAGTAGGTGTGGCTTTATCCTCTCACATTGTTGACCAAAGTTGCCTCCTGGAATCCACTCCCTTTCTCACTGTTTTACCTGAGGGAAAGCCATGGCTTAATTTCTCCAAATAGATTCAGTAATGAAGGACAATACCTGATATGAGCCAGCTGCAGTAAGAGAGAAGTGATTATCTTGGCTGGGATTAAGGGACTACAGGTGCCAATACCTGCTGCACAGTTAAAAGAGTGTCTACATGACCGCTGTTTTCTCTCATCTGGAAACAGTTTATTTGGTATTTGAATCAATCCAAAAGAGGTCTTTGGCCTGAATTTGTCTTTCATAACAGGAAAGCAAAATACATACTCCAAGTGATCATCATTGGCTTGCTGCATGTTCTAAAAGAGGCATAAAAAAATCAACCACCTCACATTTTACAAAACAACTTCAAGATTGTGCCACGGAGAACATATTAGAGTCATTGTTCTGAATGAGATGACATTATGGAAAGAATGTGGAAGTCTGTTTTCTAAATGAGACGATGCCATGGAGAGTGTTCTGAATGAGCTGGCATCATGGAAAGAATGTAGAAGTCTGTAGTCTGAATAAGATGATACCATGGAGTGTGGGAAGACAGAGCATATTTTGACTAGCTGTCCGCAATGGCCCATGTATGCGCAGCAAGCACTTCCGCATTTACTAATTTGGGAACCTGCCTGACACTAGGAGATGAACAAAGACAACATGTGCCCAGGGCAGCCAATCGGTTAGTGGAAGAACATGGGACAAGCAGTTACAGACCAAGGGGGCATGGGAGGATGGTATAAAGGTGCTCCTCAATCCTACAATAAAAAGAGTTGAGTCTGCTTCTGCTTCCATCCTGGCTCCCGGATCTGTCATTGATTCCTCATCTTCTTACTCCCTACCTTCAAGGATCATCCCAAGGCACCTAACATATTCAGAACATGTTAAAATTTTTGTTCTGAATAAGATGACATCATGGAGAACATCTCAAAGAGGTGAGGTCATAGCCTTCCACATTCCTGATAATGATGTGCTGCTCAAGTTTTTCCCATTGTTCCAAGTATTGGAGAAAAAATACTTAAAAGTAGGAAAGGTGTCTTTTAGTTCATGTTTCTGAAGTCTCAGTTGATGCTTGTTTGGCTCCATTGTATGTTGGCCTGTGATGAGGCATAAAATAATAGCAAGAACATGTGGTAGAGAAGCATGGTGGTCTGGAAGTAATACAAGCCAGGAAAGAGCCAGGGTGGAAATGTCAAATTCAAGGGCTGTCCCATAACGGCCTCTCTTTCTTACAGCCTAGCCCACCTCTAAAGTATCAACCACTGCCCAATAATACCAGAGGCTGAAGACCAAATCCCTAGCCTCTAGGAGATTGAAGTGATAACACTGTTTTTTGCATTTCCTTATGATTAACCTGACCTGAAAGCATTCAAATCACAAGCATTATATTAGGGGTTTTGTCTGCCATTGTAAATTATTTATTGACAGAAGGAAATCTGTTTTCTGCTCAGCAATTTGTTCTACCTCACTGCAAAACTCAAATCATCTTGAATTTGTGAGGGTCCAGTTCCTGCTTTTTGTTTTTGTTTTTGTTTCAGTCTTTCCTGCTGTTCACTCTCCATCCCATCCCAAACTCAAATTTCTCCAATTTCCTCTGTTGCTGTTCAACATGGGGCCTAAGCCCAACAGTATTAATGTCAACTGGCATGGTTAGCAAACAGAATCTTAGAATCATTGCTAACTGGTTGAATCAGAATCTACATTTTATAAAAAACACCAAAGGTTTCTGTATTCTGAAATATTGAGAAACACTAATAAAACACATTCAAATCACACAGTAGACTATTGTCTTTGTTTGTTTGTTTTTTATTGGGTATTTTCTTTATTTGCATTTCACATGTTTTTCCCTTTCCAGGTCTCCCCTTCGAAAATACTCTATCCTATCCTGTTTCCACACAGTTAGACTATTGTATCTATGTGACTCATTAGGAATGGAAAACTCTTTAAGATCAGGCTTTTTGTTTCTGTTTCTGTTTCTGTTTCTGTTTCTGTTTGTTTCTGTTTCTGTTTCTGTTTCTGTTTCTGTTTCTGTTTCTGTTT
>JADRCD010177820.1:0-26237 GCA_019843815.1 Montemys delectorum
AACAACAACAACAACAACAAAACCACATGGATTTTTAGGGAGAAAGGGCCTGAGAAATTTTTCTTAGGTGACTTTATTATATTGTTTTGAGCTATGATGATCTCTATTGTCAGTTTCCTTTTAACTTTTTCTATTTATGTAACTCAGAAATTCCCACTTATTTCTTCCTTGGAAAATTATAAGTTATAAAAATCATTGAAAGTTTTTTTGAAAACTCCTATTGAATGAGGTGGTACATGCCTGTAGTCTTATCACTTAAGAGACAAGTATAAGGTTTGCTAGTTTCCCGGCCAGCCTAGACTACATAGCAAGATATTGTCTCAAAAACAAACAAGAGGCTAAAACAACAGTAACTCTTAAACTTGGAAGCACCAAGAGTCAAAGTGTTACAGATTTTAGAAGTGGTACACTGTATAATTCACTATCAAACATCATGTAAAGTGGTTTGACAGATGACTTCATTTCCAAACACCACTGCCTAAGATGACCTGATCTAGCTCCTCAGATTTTATTTTAAAACAGAAAAAACGAAATTAATTGAATTAAGTTAATTAATTAATTAAAAATTTTAAAACTGCCAGGCATTGGTGGTGCACGCCTTTAATCCCAGCACTTGGGAGGCAGAGACAGGTGGATTTCTGAGTTCAAGGATAGCCTGGTCTACGGAGTGAGTTCTAGGACAGCCAGGGCTACACAGAAAAACCCTGTCTCAAAAAAATACCAAAAATTGTAGAGTTTTAAAAAAAAATTTTTTTAAAACTCCACAAAATTCCCTATATGCCTTGAGCATGAGAATATCAGGCTCAATGTCAGGCAAGACAGGTGACTCTAAGTAGAGCTCTCATCTCTTCCAGGCTTTGTGCCTCTTCTGCATGCGGTAGTCCAGTCTAGGAAAGGCTGGGCAGGAAGAATGTCCATCAACAGCCACTACCAGCTTGGTTTTCTTTTGCTTTTAACAAAGTTGGAAATTCATTGACAAGTTTTTTGGGTTTTGGGGGTTTTTTTGTTGTTGTTCGTTTGTTTTTTTAGCAACTAATATTAGGAATAGAAGTACTTAGGGAAAGGACAGTACAGATATGGGCTTCTAAAGAGACAGACAACTACCTGGGGTCAGATGCCAATCTCTTCTTCCCTTTCTCATAGACACATGACTCATGCCCAGAATGCACACTGGGGTACAAATCA
Source organism: Montemys delectorum (assembly GCA_019843815.1). Taxonomy (NCBI): domain Eukaryota; kingdom Metazoa; phylum Chordata; class Mammalia; order Rodentia; family Muridae; genus Montemys; species Montemys delectorum. The sequence continues at coordinate 1,186 of JADRCD010177820.1, forward strand.
AAGTTGAACCAGGGACCACAGAGCCAATGGAACATTTTCTCCATCCTTTACGGATCTCTAGGGGAAAGGTCCCTGGCCAACAGATTGGTAAGCTTGATTCTTAAGGATCTTAGAATCTTCTAGAATTCTTGACACTCTGAACCATCAAACGACAAGATATTCTTTCTCTGCCACTTTCTTTCCTCTCCTCAGTATTTACACAACCTTTTCTGAAATATCTGCCTATATTTATCATTATACTCCCCTGTGTAGAAAAAATATCATAGAACATGTCAGATAAAACTCCAACTTACCATAAATATGTCCAGTGTAAATATGAGAGGTATCATAATCAAGTACTTTATTTGATGTTTCTACTTTAAATTCATCACTAAAAAGGGAAGTGTCCCTCTTCATTCGTAGGTTGAATTGTCTGCAAAATAGGATGGGAAAAGAAATTTAAAGGATCCAAATCCTCAATGACTTCTTTTACTATTACAAAAAAGTACACAAGACAAGGACTGTGTAACACAATTCAGCTATTTGGGAAATATAGTGAGTTCCTGGCCAGGTGGAACTATAAAATGAAACCATGTCTCAAAATAAAACTAAAGTAAATTAGAATTCTGCCCATCTTGGGGAATTGTTTTAAGGATTAGAGATCATAACATAAAGTCAGTGCAATACTTAGCCTGCAGGAACAATGTGGATAAATGACAACAACTTAACTGTCATTACTAAACTCTTAAAAGTATATCATACTTCCATAATTACTACAGAAGTCTGCACATAATACAATTCCTACTCCATGATCTTTATGACAAATATAACAAAGATGTGTTGTAACAGTTTATCTTCTCAAGCATGTTTTGGATAGTAGAACAGGAAGAAACCTTGTTTAAAACACATTACAAATTTGTACCAGTCACTATATTCATCTGTGACATAAATAAGTCGGTACAACATGGTACTTAGGAAAACTGATCAAAAGAATAAGTAACAGTGGCTTCCCGTATAGGATTCTTCTTCTAGAATTCTTAGGCATGCTTCCATATAATGAAACGACCTCCAGTACCACAGACTTCAATAAATGGCTTCTGTCTCCATTTCCTATGACAAATCCTTAAAACTCTGGGATCTCCTGAATGAGAGGAGTGTCTTCATCTCTAGTCAAGCGTCCATTTCTAATCACACCAAAATCTATAAAGAGGTGATTGAGCATGGGACCCCCATACACCCTCAGGTTGGTCAGGGGCTGTGTAACATGTTTATAGATTTTAATATCCACTCTGCAATCCCTGATCTCTGGGGCTAGAATTCCAGCCCTCAGTCACCTGCACATTTCTGATGATCAGCCCAACCTGAGGCTGTCTGAGGGTCAGCCCATGTTCAGTGACTTCATTATCATAGTCAGTGAAATTGGCAGTTAACACATGGAAGTACTGTGAAGGTGATACATCAAGAAAGGGCATGGAAGCTCTGTGCTCCTATCTGTCCTTTGTATCGCTTTCATTTTGCTGTTCCTAGGTTGCATCCTTTACAACAAACTAATATTAGTAAGTAAACTGTAGGGCTTGAGGTGTAGCTAAGAGGTAAAGTACCTGATTATCATGCTTAAAGGGTATGAATTTGTTCCCTGCATCAATGAAAATAAAGAATTTATATGGATGTGAGGGAAAAGAAACACTAATCAGCTGCTGGTGCAAATACAGACACTATGGAAATCAGTGTGGTGGTTCCTCAGGAAGCTGGGAATCAATCTACTTCAAAATCCAGCTATACTACTCTTGAGCATATACCCAAAGGACTCTATATCCCACTACAGAGATAATTGCTTATCCATGTTCACTGCTGCTCTATCCATAATAGCCAGAAAGCAATAGTCCACCAGATGTCCATCAACTGATATATGAATAATGAAAATGTAGTATATTACATAGTGAAATATTCAGTCATTAAGGAAATTTTAATTGTGAAATCTGTGGGTAAAATGGATAGAGCTAGGAAAAACAAATCATCCTGAGTGAGGTAATCCAGACCCCAAAATACAAATGTTGTATATTTTTCTCTTACATGTACATGTTAACTTTTAAGCTCTCAATATATGTGCTGCAATTTGAACAACCACAGAGGTTAGATACCCAGTAAGAGACTAAGGGGAGAGAGAATTTCAATAAAGAGGAAATATAATTTAGTGTTATAAAAGAGACAAAAGGGTTAAGTAGAATATGAGGATTAAATAGGGAAGGATATGGAAGAGAAGGGTAAAGAAAGGAACATGGTGAAGTACACCTAACACTAAACCATTGAAAAGCCATGTAGAATCCTATTACTATAAAAGCTTCCTAAAATAGATACAAATAAGAGTCACTAAATAATAAGAGACAATGCTCCAACTAGACATCTTATGCCACCAGTCAGTAAAACCTCCAAGGTTAGAAATGGGTTGCATCTTGTTGAGTCATTGGCCAAAGGGCCCTTACAGAAGCCTCCAAACATCACAAGCTATTGCCAAGGCTACTGGTCGCTCTTCACAACCTGATAGTAAGGCCTTGTTGCTGAAGACAACACTTTCTATGAGAAGCTTCACCTCCAATGACTAACATTCATGGTACTGGAATGTATTCGGCAGGCTACAGAAGGAGAAAGGTAATCAGCTACAAACCCTGTGACCTACAATGGTGACCTCCCCACAAGATAAAGTGGTGCAATACTGGCACATTATTATTAAAGTAACCAACCACTTGCTGATTGGATTTGAAGTCCATTCAGTGAGATGTAACCCATACCTGGCACTGCTAACGTGTCAAGAGCCTGAGACTAGATAGGTCGTAGGTACAGGGGAATAAATAATAAAAACTGCATACTATTATTTTACTAAAGGAACATGGCAGTAAAACAACTCTTAATAGCATACTGCTATACCCATAGATCAGAGCCTTCTTCAACCATCATCAGAGAGACATTTTCTTGCAGTAAATGGGATTTAACAGAGACCCACAAATGGATAATGTGCAGAGAGACCCACAAATGGATAATGTGCAGAGAGACTCTGGAGCACTCAGTCCTAAATAGGATGTTTTCATCAAGCCCATCCCCTTAAGGCTCAGAGATATATGCAGAAAAAGCAGCAAAAAAGTTTCTAAGAGCCAGAAGTGATGGAAGAATCCAAAGAAATCATGTCTTCCAGCCACAAGACTGATGCACATATGAACTCACAATAGCTGTAATAGCATGCACAAAACCTGTACAAGTTCAAGGCAGATAAGATCCCAGTACTAAGAGGGGGAAGTAGACACAGTGGCTTACCCCTAACCAAGAAACTATCTGCAACTGATACCCACTGCCAAAGGGAAGATCTGTTTTCTCCAGTGGAGTCTCTCTGGGTATATTAACCACACTTCAAAGCAGGCCTCAAACCCAGGAGTAGTTGGTTAACACATAATGAACTCAATGGTATTTTGTCAACTGTTTATAAATTTTGCATTATTTATTCCATTTTTTGTCTTATTAGACTTGACTTGTTTAGATTTTGTTCTGTGGTTTTGAGAGGTTTATGTTTCTTGTTGCTTCTTTCTTCTTGCCTTTGTGTCTTGTTTTGTTTTTTGAAAGAGAGAAAGGGAAAAAGTTGGGTATGTAGAGATATGGGGAAGATCTGGAAAGAACTCAGTGAAGAGTAAAAAGATCAAAATATACTGTATGAAATTTTTTCAATAAAAAATGTAAGGAAATGATGTTCCTAAATTCTGTGACCCATTGTTAAAAATTAACTTTAGGAAGAAGCTGTAAGCACTCATTTGTAAGGAGTTTCCCTGCTCTCTACCAGATTCCTGGCCTGAAACACATGACCACACTCCTCACATAAGAACGTGACTAGTCGTCATGTAGATCAGAACAGAGTTCTTTATGCTAATGAGGTAGCTAGATGGGCCCTCAGAGTTTAGCCAATAAGCTTCCCTACCAGGACATTCCTTTCTGCAAAATGTATTTAATCTCTAGTCCACCATGAGGAAGTGGTATACACCCATTTTCCATGATGAACACTCAATAAATAGTATGGATAAGCTTAGACTGTCTCTCTCATCAAGAACCACTGTGGGGAGCATGGAGAAAGCCTTCTTCTACAGAGCCTCAATGTCTAAGACTCCCATAGAAGGCCCCTCCTCCTCGCTATTTCCAGCCGAGTCTAAATGTTCAGGAGTCAGGGAATTCTAGCCTCAGCCTCAGCCTGTGTTGTTTCTCACTCTGGCTGAAGCCCCCAGCCCAGGCTGCATTCTCAGACTCCCTGAGCAGTGCATCAGTGCTTCTTGCAAGCCCATCACCTATGGCAGCGTAGGGTAAAATGTAGTCTAGCATCTCCCCTTTTGCCTGCCCAAGTGGCATTCCCACACCCCAGCAGCAAGGTGGAATGTGGGACCACAATGATGATTATTGATAACTCTGAATCTGTGAAGTTTCCTTAGTCACAGTCTCTTATAATAGTAATATAAATGTAAACAGCATAATAAGTACAGTAAAATATTGTTCGACTTTTATTATTTTACGTAAATGAGTGAGTATTAGCCTACAGGTATGCCTATGCACATGTGTTACCATGGTTACTAGGTGTAGTGGCTATTCCTGGTTGTCAACTTGACTTCGTCTGAAATGAACTACAATCCAGAATTAGAAGGCTCACCTGTGGCCCTAATCTGGAGGCTGAGAGATACAAGTTTCTGACCTGAATCTTGGCATGGAGACCTTGAGGAACAGTGGCTACGAATCCCATAGGATTAACATAGAAAGCTCTATGAGTTCAAGATCATCTGGGATTAAGGGTGTGGTGGCATAGTGGCTATGAATCCTAGAAGATTAAGACTGGAAGATCTACGAGTTCAAGCAAGGTCATCTGGGGTTAAAGGTGTAGTGGCACACACCTTTAACCTGGGCCACACTTTTTGCTGGAGACCTATATAAGGACATTGGAAGAAGGAAGGCTCTCTCTGCTTCACCTGCTTGCCTTGTGGGACTGAGCAACTGCTGGATCCTTGGACTTCCATTCACAGCTGCTGCCGACTGTTGTTGGGAGTTGATTGTTGGGAGTTAGACTACAAACTGTAAGTCATCAATAAATCTCTTTACTACATAGAGACTACCATAAATTCTGTGACTCTAGAGAACCCTGACTAAGACACTAGGTTACCAAAGAGGGTACTAGATCCACTAGAATTGAAATTACAGATGTTTGTAAGCCACTACATTGGTGCTGGAACTCAAACATGGGTCCTCTGCAAGAGAAAAGTGCTCTTATCCTCCAAGCCAACTTTCCAGTCCATATTATATTTTTTAAATAGTAAAGATTATGAATAAACATATACATATATATACTCATATTTCTGCAAAGAACATTTTTGTGCAAAAGACATAGTGTCCAATTATATGCCAAATGATCTGAAGGATATAAAAGAAATTAAAAGTAAGGGTCAACCTGGAATGGAAAATGAATAGCTGGGGACAAGAAATAGAAGGAAATTGTCCCTTTTACTCTTCTGCACCATCTAGATTTGAAATATATGAACTAATTCCTTACTCAAAAAACTAAATGTAAGTTAACATCTTAATGTCTAGGAGTATCGTTCAGTGATAAAGCACTACCTAACATACACCTCAAGGCCCTCTATTTTAACCCAGTGCCACAAAAAGGTACAAAACAAAACAAAGACAACCTTAAGATACAACGCGATGCGGCTGTAGCGATGGCTTAATGGTTAAGAACACTGCTTGCTCATAGAGGTTACCTAAGTTTAAGCCCTAGCACCCCAAAGCTAAGTTACCATTTGTAACTCCAGTCCCAAGGGATTTTTCTCTTCTGGCCTCTGATGGTACTTTATGAACATGGTATACAGACAAACCATCCACACACACAAAATAACCTAAGAAAAACAGGATAAGAAGAGGAGAAGGAAGAAGTGCTGAGGATAGAGTGGGAGTGTGGTGAAAGAAGAAGAAATAACACAAAGCACAAGACATGGTAGCTATGTAAAAAATTTCAGGCTTGGGCTATACAAATAAATGCCATCACATCTGTGCCCCTGCCTCCAAACTGTAAAAATCATGAACTGAATAAGAAGACAGGCCCAGTCAAGGACTGGTTAGCTCAATGGTGGCAGAGCACTTGTCTAATGAGTCCAATCCCCAGCAGCAAACCAGACTGGAAGGTCAAACCAGACTACAAGTGATTAATACCTGGGTGTGGTGGCACATACCTTTAATCCCAGCACTTGGGAGGCACATCAGAAGATTCAGTGCTATCAAAGCCAGCCTGATCTACACATAAAGGTCTAAGCCAGCCTGTGCTACACAGTGAAACTATATCAGAAAAAAAAAGTAAAGTATGGTAGTGAGGAGAACAAACAAAAGAAGGAGGGAAGGAGAAGGAAGAAAGAGAAAAGGAAACAGAAAAAAACAAAGAGGAAGAAAGAGAAAGGGAGGGACAAAAATGATGGAACTAGAAGAGGATTTTCCTGCTTACGTATTATATCCATGTTCAAGAATTAGAACAGTAGTTCTCAACCTTCCAGATGCTGCGACCCTTTAATATAGTTCCTCATGTTGTGTGACCCCCAACCATGAAGCTATTTTGTTGCTACTTCACAGCTGTACTTTTGCTGTTATGAATCATAATGTAAATATCTGATATGTAGAATATCTGATATGTGACCCCCCAAGGGGTCCCAACCCACAGGTTGAGAACCACTGAATTAGAGGAAGCATATTAGCATTATTAGGAGAAAACAAACTACGAGGAAAAGGACAAGAAGGAAATGGCAATATAAAAAACGAACATGTGGTCTGAATGAGAACTGTGCTTCCCACCACCAGCTCCTCTGGTGATGCTACTGTTTTGGGAGTAGAGAATATTTGGGTCATGGGGCCTCATCACTGAGGGGCACACCTGGTTCTGCAACCTCTCTGCTTCCTGGTCTGTACAAGTGTAAGCAAGCAGCCTGGTGCTCCTGCCATCACTTGTCATGAGCTACTTCTGCTGCTGTGTCTTCCCTGTCATGATGTCGTGATGGGCCCTCAAACCGAGTCCAGAGAAATCCTTCCTCCCTTACTGTTTCTTATCAGGTATTTAGTGGGAGAAACTAGAAAAGTACCTTAATAAAAATAATATTTCATGGTCAACTTAGTTTATTCTGGAGTAAGGTAGGTTTACATTTAAAACTTAATGTAACTGACTTTATTCAAAGGAGAGAAAACTCACACAGTCATATTATTACTTGCAGAAAAAGCAACTCAAATTTTCAGCACTCACTCAAGATAAAAACTGATACAAAACAAGAGTCAGAGCTTCCTTAACTTAACAAAATATTGCTAATATATTTTAGTATTAAAGACCAATCATTCTTCCCCTAGAAATAAAATAATTTGACAATTCTCTTCAACACTAAGTAAGGGTACCAGTTAGCACAATAACTCAGTATATAAACAAAGAAATAAGCATACCTTTAGTTGTAGATGAAATAAAATCATCTACTGGACACTAATAATAGTGAACCTAACAGAGTCACAAAATGCAGAGTTAATATACCAAGACCAAAACAAAGCTGGGCAGTGGTGATGCATGCCTTTAATCCCAGTACTTGGGAGGCAGAGACAGGCAGATTTCTGAGTTCGAGTGAGTTCCCGGACACCCAGGGCTATACAGAGAAACTCTGTCTCAGGGGGGGGGCGGGGGGGGGGGGGATTGAGAATGACCAAAACAAACCCCACCAGCATGTTTTTATATCTAGAAGCAAACACATGAAACAGGAAATTTAAGAAACAATCCCAATTAGAGAGAGAGAGAGAGAGAGAGAGAGACAGAGAGAGAGAGAGAGAGAGAGTGTGTGTGTGTGTGTGTGTGTGTGTGTGTGTGTGTATCTGTCTGGGTTTTTTTTTAATGGGGGTTTTATTTTGTTTCATTAGACAGGGCCTCATTATATAACCCTGGCTAGTTTTGAAATCAAGAGATCCACCTGCTGCTACCCCCCAAGTGCTGGGAAATTCAAGATGTATGCCACCATTCTCAGCTACAACAGTATTTTTTACAATATTATGTACTCTTTATTTGATATTATATAAAAACCACAGAAAATGCCTTTCAGTGGTAAAAGACAGCATCCTTGACATAGAGAATTCTAATTAAATCAACATTGTCTAGAATAGATAGTTGCCCTCCTGACATTTAACCATTGCCTGTAACAAGCAAGTGAACACAAACTGAAACACAAGTAACGCTTCTTGTTTCTGGGATAGTGATAGAAATTTCCCAGGGTTTAAACATATTCATATGCCCAGTTTTATAAATCTAATTATAAAACTATTTAATAGATTTGAGGTGACACCCCCATCTTTCTGGAAAGTAGAACATTACTAATTAAGTTCACTCTTATCTTGAGAAAGAGAGAGCAGTACATACCAAGTATGCAGCTGAGATTATTATTTTTAAAAAGATAATATCCACATTACTACAAGCCAGTTTTACTTAAATCAGGACTGTACAAGAAAAACACTTAGCCATTCATGACCTGAATTTTGGTGTATTCATTATAGTATACTTTAAAACCCAAGTGTCTTAGTCAGGGTTTCTATTCCTGCACAACATCATGACCATGAAGCAAGTTGGGGAGGAAAGGGTTTATTCAGCTTACTTCCACATTGCTGTTTATCACCAGAGGAAGTCAGGCCTGGAACTCAAGCAGGTCTGGAAGCAAGAGCTGACGCAGAGGCCATGGAGAGCTGTTTCTTGCTGGCTGGCTTCTCCTAGCTTGCTTATTAGCCTGCTCTCTTATAGAACCCAAGACTTCCAGCCCAGGGATGGCACCACCCACAAGGGCCCTACCCCCTTCATCACTAATTGAGAAAATGCCCCACAGCTGAATCTCATGGAAGCATTTCCCCAACTGAAACTCACATCTCTGTGATAACTCCAGCCTGTGTCAAGTTGACACACAAAACCAGCCAGTACACCAAGAGACACTTGTCTTGTAATAAACAAGGCAGTGGGATCACTCATTCGTAGCCTTTTTAAGATAAGCTACTAGGTCTACCCTTTCCCCCTTCTTCTTAATCCCAGTGAAGATCGTTTTTGTTCCAGAGATATACTTTTTGGGATCCTCCAAATACTCTCTCAGGGTATCCTCTGCCCAGGTGGTGACTTTGGTCTTGCTGGCATCTGGGTAAGAGAATCCAGCAGCATGACCTGTCTTCTGCCCAAACAGACCATGGAGATTTGGTCCAGTCTTATGCTAGCCTCCCTTTTCACAGTGTGGAACACTTCTAAACTAAAATCTTCTTGCCTTTCTCAACATCACCCATTTTTAATTCACTCCCAGGTCAACACTATAAATACTACAACCCTAAGATGGCCATTTTGTTCTCTGTACAATAGCATTTTAAAAGTGGTTAGGAGTACATACAACAAAAGATGTATCGTATCTCTACACTGAAATCTATTTAGAAAAAAAAATTCAAAGAAACTAAAGAAGACTTAAATAAGTGGAGGTATCAGATTTAGGATATGAAGACTCCATGGTGGTGTTGGGCTGGGTGTACAGTGTGGTAGAATGTGTGCTTAGCATGCAGTGGGCTTAGGACATGAGGTCTGAGTATCAAGACTTAGCACTCCTAACATAAAGCTATCAACTTTCCAAGTTAACTAAAGATATACCAGTCTCCATCAAAATAGCAAGTTTTGCTATAGATGCTGACAAGGCAGCTCTAACATGATGAACATGCAAAGGACCTAGCCCAGCAAAGCAACTCTGAAAAGAAACAGATGGCCATAACCTCCCTAAACAGAACCAGCAACTGGGACCTAGAATTCAGATACATAAGCCTATGGAAGATATTTCTCATTTAAACCACAAGGCATTCAAGAGACATGTCTGCCATCTCCAGATGTTTATTTTCTCTGTCTTCTTATAAAGATGCTTGAGATAGTCACTCTATCTATATTTTCTTTCCATTTCTATTGTGGGCATGAATATAAGCAATACACATGAAGACCACATGTAAAGGTTTTAACAAAAACAGTCTTACATGCTAATTTAAAAAAATAAAAAGGTAAGTTGCCAATATGAGCATCAAATATTATATTTACTTTCACTGGTATACTTTTTATTACAGTTTGTATCATTTACTTGTGTGTGTGTATGTGTGAGCACACACATATAGAGGTTGGAAGATACTTTTGAGATTCTGTTCTCTCCTTGAACCACATGAGTCGCAGAGATTGAACTCAGGCCATCAGACTTGTCAGCAAGTGTCTTTACTGAGCCATTCGCTATTGCACTAGCATATTTTTTTTTTAAAGCAAAAAGTTGGTGCTCCAACTCCACCAGGGAGTGGTGAGGTCTGGTGAGGTTTGAGGGGGGACATTCTCTTGGAGACAGGGGTTGGGAGGAGAGGGAGGTATGGGATATGGAACAATCGGAGGGTGTACCAGGAGGATAAAGTGGCACAGGTTCCTTCTGGTCTGGGCAGGTGCCCTGAGCAGACCTTGGGTGCTAACTCCGCAGCCAGTCCCACAACACTGAGAAGAAGCTCTACTCCCAGGCACTCTAACACACCCAGGACCACAGGATCACAGGATTACAGGATTCCAGGAGCAATGTCACACCAGGATCTCAGGGTCCTAGAGGCAGTTTGACTCCAAGGAGTTCTGACACACCCAGGATCTCAGGATCACAGGATTCCAGAATCACAGGATCAAAGAGAGAGCTTGACTCTGAGGAGTTCTGACACAACCAGGATCACAGGAAGAACAGGCTCCAGTTAGATATAGCGAGGGCAGGTAGCACTAGAGGTAATCAGATGCCAGGAGGCAAGCATAAGAACATAAGCAACAAAAAACAAGGTTATTTGGCATCATCAGAACCCAATTCTCCCACCATAGCAAGTGATATACTATCACACTGGAAAAGCAAGATTCAGATCTAAAATCACTTCTCATGATGGTGATAGAGGACTTGAAGAAGGACATAAATAACTCCCTTAAAGGGACTTTAGATGAAACACCCGACAGTAGGGAGAGGGAATTTATAGAGCCCACCTCCAGCAGAAGACAGGACGTCAAGTAAGGGATGGGGTTGCCATCCCATAGTCACATCTCTGACCCATAATTGTTCCTGTCTGAAAGAATTACAGGGATGGAAATAGAGAGGAGCCTGAGGAAAAGAAGGTCCAACAACAGGTCCAAAGTGGGATTCAGCTCAAGGGAAGGTCCCAAGGCCTGACACTATTACTGAGGCTATGGAGCACTCACAAAAAGGGACCTAGCATGACTGCCCTCCGAAAGACCCAACAAGCAGCTGAAAGAGTCAGATGCAGATATTTGCACCCAACCAATGGACAGAAGCACCTGACCCATCTTGCTGAATTAGGGAAGGCTAAGAGAAGCTGAGGAGAAGGGTGACCCTGTGGGAAGACTAGTAGTCTCAATTAATCTGGAACCCTGAGATCTCTCAAATACTAGACACCACCAAACAGACAGTATACACCAGCTAATATGAGGCCCCCAACACACATACAGTATAGGACTTCTGGGCCTGTGTTCATTCAGGGAAGATGCATCTAATTCTCAAGAGACTGGAGGCTCCAGGGAGTTTAGAGATCAGGTGGAGTTGGGGATAGGGACATCCACGTGGAGATGGGCTGGGGTGAGGAGGAGGTGTGCAATGTGGAGCAGGGGTGGGTAGGGAATGGAATATGGAGTGTAAAAAATAAATTTTAAAAATAATAAAAAATTAATAAATAAATAAATAAATAAATAAATCACTCCCTTAACAAAATGCAGGAGAACACAGGTAAACAACTAGAAGCCTTTAAAGAATTACAGGAAAGCACAATCAAACAGGCCAAGGAAATGAACAAAATCATTCAAGATCTAAAAATGGAAATAGAAACAATAAAGAAATCACAAAAGGTGACAACCCTGGAGATAGAAAATCTAGGAAAGAGATCAGGAGTCATAGATGCAAGCATCACCAACAGAATACAAGAGATAGAAGAGACAATCTCAGGTACAGAAGATACCATACAAGACACAAACACAACAGTCAAAAAACTGCAAAATGAAAAAAGCTCCTAACCCAAAACATCCAGGAAATCCAGGACACAAGGAGAAGACCAAACCTAAGATTAATAGGTATAGAAGAGAGTGAAGATTACCAATTAAAGGCCCAGTAAATATCTTCAACAAAATTATAGAAGAAAACTTCCCTAACCTAAAGAAAGAGATGCCCATGAACATACAAGCCTAAAGAATTCCAAATAGACTGGACCCGAAAAGAAATTCCTCCTGACGCATAATAATAAAAACACCAAATGCATTAAATAAAGAAAGAATATTAAAAGCAGTAAGGGAAAAAAGGTCAAGTAACCTTTAAAGACAGGCCTATCAGAATTACACCGGACTTCTTACCAGAGACTATGAAAGCTAGAAGATCCTGGGCAGATGTCATACAAACCCTAAGAAAACACAAATGCCAGCCCACCCTACTATACCCAACAAAACTCTCAATTACCATAGATGGAGAAAACAAGATATTCAATGACAAAACAAAATTTACACAATATCTTTCCACAAATCCGGGCCTACAAAGGATAATAGATGGAAAACACCAAAACAAGGAAGGAAACTACACCCTAGAAAAAGCAAGAAAGTAATCTCTCAACAAAGATAGCCACATAAACATAATTCCACCTCTAACAACAAAAATAACAGGAAGTAAAAATCACTTTTCTTTAATGATCTCTTAACATTAATGAGCTCAATTCCCCCAAAAAGACATGGACTAACAGGCTGGATAGGTAAACAGGACCCACATTTTGCTACATACAAGAAATGCATGTCAGTGACAAAGACAGACACTACCTCAGAGTAAAAGGCTGGAATACAATTTTCCAAGAAACACGCTGGAGTAGCCATTCTAATATCAAATAAAATCAACTTTCAACCAAAAGTTATCAAAAAAGATAAGGAAGGCTACTTCATACTGCTTAAGGGAAAAATCTACCAAATGAACTCTCAATTCACTCTGAACATCTATGCTCCAAATGCAAGGGCACACACATTCATAAAAGAAGCTTTACTAAAACCCAAAGCACACATCACACCCCACACAATAATAGTGGGAGACTTCAACACCCCACTCTCAGCAATGGACAGATCATAGAAACAGAAACTAAACAGAGATACAGTAAAACTAACAGAAGTTATGAATCAAATAGATCTAACAGATATTTATAAAACATTTCATCCTAAAAATAAAAGAATATAACTTCTCAGCACCTCACAGTACTTTCTCCAAAACTGACCATATAATTGGTCACAAAACAGACCTCAACAGATACAAGAAGAATGAAGTAATCCCATGCATCCTATCACATCACCAGGGACTAAGGATGGTCTTAAATACCAACAAAAACAACGGAAAGCACACATACACATGGAAGCTGAACAACACTCTACTCAAAGATAACTTGGTCAAGAAAAAAATAAAGAAATTAAAGTCTTTTTAGAATTTAATGAAAATGAAGACACATCATACCAAAACTTATGGGACACAATGAAAGCTGTGGTAAGAGGAAAACTCATAGCTCTAAGTGTCTCCAAAAAGAAACTGGAGAGAGCTTAGACTAGCAGCTTGACAGCACACCTGAAAGCTCTAGAACAAAAAGAAGCAAATACACCCAAGAGGAGTAGATGGCAGGAAATAATCAAACTCAGGGCTGAAATCAACCAAAGAGAAACAAAAAGAACTATACAAAGAATCAACAAAACCAGGAACTGGTTCTTTGAGAAAAATCAACAAGATATATAAACCTTTATACAGACTAACCAGAGGGTACAGCGACAGTATCCAAATTAATAAATTCAGAAATGAAAAGGGAGCCATAACAATGAAATATATCTTAAAATAATTATTCTGTTTGTTGAGTACTAACAGTTTAAAATATTAAAATCATGCTCTATAAACATCAAAAAGAAAAAAGGACTAAAGAATACATTAAAAAAAGAAAAGTTGTTTTTCTCAAATCACCTTTTAGAAGCTTAGTATGTATCACACTCACATACATAAAGCATAAGCAGAAACATTTTTGCAGAAGTACAAGACAGAATCACTCTGTGCACCCTGGGTATCAACCACAAGCTCTACAGACTGAAAACAAAGGCAAAAAAATACCACAAATTAAGCAGAAAAACGTAAGTTTAATAATTTCACAAGTCAGAGAAGAGTAACATGAATATAGCACAAGTAAAACCAGAGCCTGAGTCTGAACCAGTCATCTTTATTTAGCCAGCCAATGACCTTCTCACCATACCAAGTTATAGATCATCTGCTTAGGATGTACAAGGGATCACAACTGGCAAAATGTAGGCTTTCTAGTAAACACCAAAATCAAACAACTGAATGAAAAAGCATAACCAATAGTAGAAAATTTGAAAATGTGTAAATAACAAGAACCTAAAAGAAGCAGATCAAAGAAGTAAAACAAGCTGAATACTCTGTCTCAAGATGGCATTCAATACCAGTCTGGGTAAAATGACCAGTGTTAGCAATCAGACATTCCCTCCCATGCAACATGCACAGTGCAAAAAAGGTTCCAGGTACTCTGTGTGTGTGTGTGTGTGTGTGTGTGTGTGTGTGTGTGTGTATGTGTGTGTGTATCAGTCTGTCTGTCTGTCTCTCTCTCTCTCTCTCTCTCTCTCGATATATATATATATATATATATATCCTCCATTCCCTCTTTGCCTCTGTCTCCTCTATGCTTTCTCTCATTCTGTGTCTTGTTCATTCTCTCTGTCTCTATCTCTCTGTCTCTCTCTCTCATGTCCCCACTCCTAGGCAGTCTTTAGCTCTCCCTCCTCCCCAGCTTTAAATCTGTTGCATGGCATAATTTCTTAGTAGCACACCTTGGCACAGCCTACCGCAGGTACCCCACCTCCACCATATTTATTCTATCAACAATGAAGGCCTTCAAGATAAAGAAAATCAAGTAACTACTCAGAGGTGAAAGTAAGCTCTTTGTGAAACTGGAAGAAACAAACAAAAAGCAGCTGGGAGTCAAATACATAGAACTCCTTTACCAGAGCCAAGCAAAATATGCTTTTACTTCATTCCATAAGGAAGAGATTATCCAAATCAAAAGTAACTGGATCCCTATGATCACCACAGAATTAATAGAGATTGTTCTTCCTAGACTGGTCCATCAGGCATGCACAATCTGTTGAGTTTGATCCCCAGAATCCATTTAAAAAGAAATAGCTATGCCCAGCAATGGGAAACAGAGACAGGAGAATCCCTTGGGCTCCTTGGTCAACAAACTTAGCCTACTTGGCAAGTTGTAGACTAGTAAATAACATGCCTCAAAAAAAGAGAGAGGCTACACCTGAGGAACAACATCGACGGTTGTCTTCTCACTTCCATACTCATGTTCACAAACATGGATGTACAAATGTGTACACCTACACACAAACACAAAAGAAGTACAGCCCTTATAAGAGTGAGGTAAGAAGATTACTCTTGTTCAAGGGCAACCTGAACTACAAGGTGAGTACCAGACTGGCTTATGCTACATAGTAAGATCCAGGCTAGTCTGAGTTACATAGTGAAACTTAAAATAAAACAACTCTTAGGAGCATAGGCAGGAGGACTGCTGTTAGTGCAAGGTCAGACCTTGTTTCTTAAAAAAAAAAAAAAGCTGTTGAGATGATTCAACAGCTAAGGGCTCATAAAACACAAATCTTACTAAAACCTGAGTTTGATCTTCAAAAGTGAAAGAACCAACTCCATAAGAGTTGTCCTCCTACCTTCATATGCATGTGCAGAAACACACACACATACTACATAAATAAATGCTTTTGAAGGGATGGGTTTTCTGCCACCCAGCTCATGATATGGCAGAAACAAAGCCCAAGACACATCCAAACCTATCTATAGAGTTACTACATCACAGAATGCAGAACTGCAGAACCAAGACTTAAATGAGATTAAACTTGCATTTTACAAACCACATCAATTAAATTCCTCAGAAGATTATAGTTCATTGGTATTACAGAAGCCTAAAATGCATGGTAGTCAAACCACGGAACATGATATTTAAGGCAGGACTATATGATAGTTATAGCAAGATGCAACATGTCTCCAGCTAGTATTGTAAAGGAATATAGAAAAAGTTTCTGGTACATTATACACTATTACATGAAGACAAGGATTGAGAAGCACAAATTATCCAAAATTATTAGAAAGATTCTATGTCTTAGAATATGATACATCTGCCATTTCTGCATATTCTAGATATGTCCATATTCCGTCCTTCCTTCTTCTCCTCTCTCTCCCTCCTTCCCTTCCTTTCCCTCATTATGACCATATATAAAAACCTAAGTAAGACTTATGGTCTGTACCTCAAGTTCACAAGAGAAGACATGCACATTTGGACATAATAAAACAAAATAATCAAAAAAGGAAAAAGTCATAATTGACATAAACATAGCACTAACTAAGCAATCCCATTTATCCAACTGAAACCATTCCAGAAATCCAGAAAATTTATTATTCTAAGCAAATTATCTTTGATGTATTTTACCTTAGTATCTAATTGGTAAATTCTTTTAAAATACCTTCTTCAACAACTGTAGTACTGGCTCAAGTAACACTTTTCACAAACTTTCAACCCTATTTCAAAAGCAATACCTTTTTGTAGAATTCTTAATTTGGGCTTAGAAGCCAGGTAGGTAGCTCATGCCTATTAATTCCTGCCTTCTGGAGGCTAAGGAAGCTAGTAGAATAGCCACAAATTCAAGGCCAGCATGGTCTATATCTTCAGTTCTAGGCTATCCTGAGATGCAGAGTGAGACCCTGTCTCAAAAAAATCACAAAGACATGGGCTGGGTATATACCTAAGTTGGTAGAGTGTTTGCCTAGCATACACAAAGACCTCAATTCAAGCCCCAACATTTAGTAAACCAGGTATGGTTGTATTTTCCTGTAATCTCAACAACAGAGATGGAGGCAGGAAGATCAGAAGTGGATGGTCATCTTTGTCTATGTAGCAAGTTCAACCAGCTTAACATATATGAGACTCTACCTCAAGGGAGAAAGGAAAAAAACCTTAGGCTTGAAAAAACCTGTATGCACATACACTCACACACATATAGTATTTTATTTTGGTTTGGTTTTTTGGAACAGGAACTCTCTACACAGCCCTGGTTATCTTGGAACTCACTACATAGACCAGGCTGACCTCAAACTCAGAGACCTACCTACCTCTGCCTCCTGAGCACTGGGATTAAAGGAGTGCACCACTTACATATGCCTGGCTTGGAAAAAAAAACAAAAAACAAAACCTTAATATTAAGCAAAGCTGAAAGTTTGTTCATATGCTGATTTATAAAAAGGACTATTTGAACACATAGGGGCTGGAATACTTCTAAAAATTCAAATCATAATTGTCTAATCATAATGCAGGTTTTCAAATAAGATAAATAAACTCTTGAATATACTTGGCCCATGGGAAGTGGCACTATTATGAGCTATGGCCTTACTGGAGGACATGTGGCCTTATTAGAGGAAGTATGTCACTCTGGAGGCAGAACTTTGAGGTCTCATATATAATGCTCAAGCTCCACCGAGAGCCTCCCCCTTGCTGCCTGCAGAAGACAGTCTCCCCCTGGCTGTAGTATCAAAATGTAGACATCTCCTCTTCCAGCACCATGTCTGCCTGCACGCTGCCATGCTTCCCATCACGATGATAATGGACTGAACCTCAGAAACTGTAAGCCAGCCCCAACTAATTGTTGTTCTCTATAAAAATTGCCTTGGTCATGGTGTGTCTTTACAGCAATGAAAACTAAGACACTGTGCAAGCATAATCACCATATATGTGAGCTAACTGTGCTGTATTCAACATGTTCCATAATTGATTAATTTACCTGGTTCTGAGAGACTGGGCCCTGGTTTGCAATTAAGATAAATAAACTTATTGATATCTTTAAAAGGCTGAAAAAGTAGGTAAGTAATCTAGCCACAATGCATATGACAGTCAGTGTTTATAGATGTTGCTATAGTTAAGGGTAACCCAAAGTCTTCCTTACAGTGTACTATTAAATACAAATATACAAAAGGTCACTTATAAAAGTTAAATGAAAATTACTCTTTACATAGATGCATATCCTATTAGAGATGTTATAATAAGTATTTCAATTTGTTTTTTGAGACAGAATCTTGTTCTGTAGAATACATTGTTCTAGAACATGAGATCCTCCTTCCTGAACCTCTCAAGTAGGGGGAATAGATTACAGTCATGGAGCATCACACCTGCTGCTAGCATTTCTTACAAGTCAGAAGAAATATATCTAGTAAGAAATCTATAATTTCTTTGTATTTCCTATTTACAAGAAAGGGAGAGGCTATCAACCTCAATAAGAAACCCTCCTACTGTAAGTTTCCATGGTATTGCATCTCCAAAACACCACAGCAAGTTTTCCTTCTTCACAATGACTTCTGCACACCTTACCATTCCTATTAGCTCTATGTTTATGTTCCTATCATTCAGAGCTTAAAAGAGGTCACTTTTAACCAAAAATCAAATTATTTTGTGGATGACTGCATACCTGTATGGTTACTCATTCTCATTCACAGACACATAAAAGAACTAGAGATTTGGTTTGTCAAATATAAAATATGTAACTTACCTAATAAAAATATACCTATACAACAATGTGGCATCCAAAACAAAAGTAGCTACTGAAATCTCCTCCTCTGCTAGTGAGGAATACAATTAGTACATACATTTGGGGACACAGTAGTAAGTTTATTTTGAGAGGTTACTAAAGTTAGAAAATCTAATGATATTATTATTAATAAAGAATGGATGATTTTTAATAATACATAAAACTAAGAGTCATAAAATTTTATTTAGTGTGGTAAGCTACTAGCCCTAAAGTTTTTAATATAAAGAAACATCTTTAAATTAATCTTTTGATTAATCTATTAACATCTTTCTAAAAACACCTAGATCATATATGAAATATACTGAGCAATACTAAATAACAAGGTGCTTGCCTGTGAAGAAGAAAACAACACAGACAGAAAAGAAGCAGGGCTAAAGAGACAGCTCAGTGCTTAAGGGCAGTGGCTGCTCTTGGAAGAGAACACAGATCAATTCTCAGCACCCACACAGCAGTTCACAAACACCTGTAACTCTAGTTCCAGGGAATTTGATGCCCAGTTCTGGCCTCCATGGGTAACAGACATATATATGGTGCACAAACATACAAGGCAGGCCAAATACCCATATACATAAAATAATTTTTAAAAAGAAAAACAGGCAAGAAATCCATGGAAAAAAGGAGAGCACAAATCAAATGCCAGTAAGACAGTGAGGAATTTAAAAGTTCAAAAGAACATGGAAAGGTATATAAGAGGCAGAAGCTGAATTGCTCATTAAAAGATCAGAATGTGAGATAAATGTTACAAAGAACAGACTGTATGTGTACCCTAGATACTCGGAAGACCATTCTGGATGAAAAACAAAACAAAATACTCAAAGCTAGCTTAGACTAGTAGGCAATAACTAATTTACAGAAAAAAATCAGAGGAAAGTTTTAAAATCTAGCTAAAACATGTGAATGGAAGGTTTTAAAACATGTAAAATGACATTTAAAAAAGGAAACATTTAGGCACTCAGTGGTAGAGTGTTTATCAACAGCTGCAAGGCTATGGGTCCTATATCCAGCACCACAAAAGAAGGTTACAGTGGCAGAATACTAATGACATCAGGTTGGAAGGTTAGAAATCTACTAGGAAGTAGAGAATACAGGTCTTAATCAAGGTTACACCAGTACAGTAAGTTCAAAATGTAGTTACAGCAAGCAGTATGGAGTGTTTGACCAAACACACAAAGCGGGTTGGGGGTGGGAGGAATGCAGGTTTTATTCATCTAGGTCTGGTTAAAATTCTGTGTAAGTTATTTAACTTCCCTGAGCCTATGTTTCCTCAGCTTATAGACATAGTTACCTTTCTCTAAGTGTGTGTTGGCTATTTTCTTTTCTTTTCTTTTCTTTTATTTTTTTATTTTATTTTATTTTATTTTATTTTATTTTATTTTATTTTATTTTGAGACAAGGTTTCTCTGTGTAGCCCTGGCTGTCCTGGAACTCACTCTGTAGACCAGGCTGGCCTCAAACTCAGAAATCTGCCTGTCTCTGCCTCTCATTGCTGGGATTAAAGGTGACCGCCACCACTGCCAGGCATGAGTTGGCTATTTTTAACTGTCAACTTGCCACAACTAAGAACAACACCTCAGAGGAGAGCCTCAATTAAGTAAATGGCTACATGAGATTGGCCTGTGGGTATTTCTGTGGAGAACTGTCTGGATTATTAACAATATAACAGGTCCCACCCCACTGTGGGAGATAGCACAGGTGATTCTGAACTGTCTAAGAAAGGTAGCTGAGTGTGGGCTAGCCTGCAGCCATCTAGCAATCAGCCTCCATCTTGGTTCCAGCTATTCTTCTTTGCTATAAAGCAGAGCTCCTTGGCTGCAGGTAAGATGTGTGGACAAGCAAACAAGCCTCCTGGGCTCAGTGATGCACTGTGACCTGGAGCTGTAAGCTAAAAGAAACCTTTCCTCCCTTCAGTTGCCTTTGGTCAGAGTTTTGATTACAGGGGAAAAAAAGCAAACTGAACAGTGCTAAGAAGTCAAATACTAAAATACACATAAAGGGCCTCTGAATGACTCAGCAGATAAAGACAATTTCTGTGGAAGCCTGACAACCTGATGCCTGGACCCCACATAAAGGTGGAAGGAGAGAAACGCCACAAAGTTGTCTTCTTACCACTGCATGTATACCATGTCATGTATACGCCCACAGATACACAACAACAATAATATTTTTTTAAGAAAATGCAACTAAAACACCCAGAGTGGAACAGTTATTTAATAATTAATTTTCTCTTTCTCTCTTAGTTCTCCTTTCTGTATCCCTTCACAACTCTGTTTCTGGATTGAATAGGACAGCAGATAATCTGTCTACTGGTTGTTATTATAGAACTAACAAAATTGAGCTAATAAAAGATTAAGTGACTTATTCAATAGAAAACAATTAGCTACTTTGTCTGTTGGTACCAGAAAAGATACATTAAACACAAAACATACAAAGAGTGGAAAGCTAAGCACAAGATCATTCTAAAAAGACCATCTATCATTCTATTTTCAAATCTGACTCACCATAAGAAACACAGGACCTTAAGGGTTAATACTTAGAAAACATGTTGCTGATATGGCTATCTGGTATGAGTAGCGGAAACATAGATGACACCCATGGCTAACACCAGATTAAAAAAAAAAAACGATATCATCTGTTATATAACTATCCCTAGCAGAGTGCCATTTTGTGTGCTATATGGCCTTAAGATCAAAGGTGAATGCCTGTGTGTGTCTGCCACTGTCCCTACCTCTGTATGGCCAATGTGCCAGGTGAGTGTGTGTGTGTATGCATGCATACATGTGTCCCTCTGTGTACCAATTTGTGCCTGGATACTTGCCAGCATCTGTCTTCCTAGCCACCTGTATGCTACTGATTAAAGTATGACTTATCTGTCTATGGCTCCTCACATTTTCTACAACCTCCTATCCTCTTATGATCATCCTTTACAAACATCCAAGCTTAGACTTCACATTCACAATTCAAAAACATTTACGTGTGAATTAAATACACAAAAGGGCAATCCATTTTTAATGATGGCATTTTTTAATGTATATGCCAAATTCCAGTATGAAAATTTTTAGTATATTCATTGAGGATGAATCTTCAAACAGGAAGCGTTCCATTAGGGAAAAAAGTTTTTTTCATTAGCAGACTGCTTCAAAAGACTTCAGATACTGAGAGCAATGAATTTACTCACCTTCCATGAGCATGGAAATCTAGAAGTAAAAACTGGTCCTCATGTGAGACTGCTCGTTTGGCACGCTGGTGTTTTTGGTGTAATGAATCCACATTGTAAGATAATCCTTCATAATGTCTAATATATTTATTTAAAGGATTTCCATACTGACCTGTAAAAACAAGCACACAGGTAACAGTCTGAATTAATACCAACTTAAAGGTTCTTTCTAGTTCTAACTTATTAGTCCTAACTTATCCATTATTTTCAAATATCTATGAATAAGTATATACCAATTATTTCATTAATCCCAACTACTATGATGAATCTCCCACAAACATAATTTTGCACATTTTAAACTTATTGTTATAAGAGTGACATTAGCTGAATATGGTGGTGCATGCCTTTAATCCCAGTACTTGGGGAGCAAAGGCAAGAGGATCTTGCTGGGCAATGGTGGTGCATGCCTTTAATCCCAGCACTTGGGAGGCAGAGGCAAGCGGATTTATGAGTTCGAAGCCAGCCTGGTCTACAGAGTGAGTTCCAGGACAGCCAGGGCTACACAGAGAAACCCTGTCTCAACCCACCCCCCGACCCCAAAAAAAGAGGATCTCTGTGAGTCAACCTGATCTACATAGTGAGTTCTAGGCTAGCAAGGGCTATGAAGAAAAATCCTGTCTCAAAAACAAAACAAAAACAAAAACAAAAAACAAAGCCAGCCAAACAAACAAGCAAGAATTTATCATAAGAGTGATATTAACCACACACAAAAACTTTTGAATTTGCTGTAGGCTTGTCTTATATGCTTTATCAGGTTTCACAAATTCACATTAATAACATTTTTGGTAATAGAAATTATCACCATAGAAGCCACTTTTGTCACCTGGTCCATTCAGTAACTATTGATATTATCTGAGTAAAAGATGAGTGAAATAATGGTGTGTCTTCAATTTTCTAGATAAATTAAAAGAAAATAAGTTATCATTTCCTCTTCAAGTTTGGTCAAAATTAATCAATGAAATCATCTTACTGTTTTCTAGAAACATATTAACTACAATTTCATTTTATAAATAGACTAAAATGCTGGGCATGGTTGTACACACCTTTAATCCTAGCATTCAGGAGGAAGAGACCGGTGCATCTTAAGCCAACCTGGTCTACAAAACAAGTACTAGGACACCCAGAGCTGCATAGTAAGATCCTGCCCCAAAAAAACAAATAGATTTTAAAAAGAGAAAGAAAGAAAGCTAGTCCTGGGTGAACTTTATGGGCATTCAGTACTATAAATGTTCTCTTAGTATTGCCTCAGAGGTAATGCACAAATTCTGTCATATTCCATTTCTATTTCACTCTCCCTCATTATTCCTAATTTATTCTTTGATCCATATGCCATTTTAAATACTAATGATATTTAGTTCTAAACTGAATATTGTTATGGTGCTGGGGACCAGCCCAGAGCCTCATACACACCAGCAAGCACTCTACCACTGAGTACATCCCAGAATCTGTTTCTGTTATTGCCTTCTAACTTAATTCTTAAATAACCAAAGAATATGGATGGTATAATATCCTTGTAAATACACTTAAATTCCTTTCATATCCCAGAATAGAAATCTCTCCTGAGAAATGTTGTATGTGCACTTAAATATAACCCTGCATAATCACATTAGAGCAAAACCACAAAAGAAACAAAATAAAAGGGGGGGAAATCGACCCAGGATGAAAACAAACATATGAAAATAATTTGCAACAAACCAGAATCAGTCTTTGAGGACATTAAGGAATTCTTGCTACTTTTCATTAGTACACTATTGTGGTTACATAACAGAAGGTCTTGAATTTTTGAAAGACATTTTTTTTGAAGTATTTTAGGAGTTAATTGGCATGATATCCATAACTTACACTGAAGTGATTCCAGAAAAAAAAGAAAAAAATGCAAATTGTTAAGTCAATATCCAGTTCTCACTAGCATGAAATAAAGACAAGCAGAATTTATCCAACAACTCTAACAAAGAGAAGACTGACAAAGCAACAAATGAGGTGAGCTCTTTTCCAAATGCCCACAGCTTCTAAGAAGCAACCTAAACAGTGTAGTTCAGTGAGGCCAAACATGTAAGATCTGTGGGACAGCTGCCAGGAGGAAGACAGTTGTAATACCTGGAGTGTTTGATGAGTAATGATTTCAGTGTAAAAGAATAAATTATCCCACCACAAAAAAATAAGAACCACCAGAGAAGAGAATAATTCTTGGATTTTTTTTCATTTTTGTTTTGAGACAAGGTCTCTCTATGTAGCCTTAGCTGCCCTGCAATTCACTATGTAGGCTAGGTTAACCCTGAATTCACAGAGATCTACCTGTATCTGCCTCCTGAGTGCTGGGGTCAAAGGTATGTACTACTAAGCCCAGCCAGAACACATCTAACCAGGACTGATAAGTATTCATAGTCATATCACCAAGAAAGTCCTAAAAGTGTATAAAGCACTGGGAATAACTCTGAGATAAGTAACTCCTTAGTAATGGGGTACAAGTAGCCATAGACAAACAGCTGTTCTAGATCTATGTTAACAAAGCTTAAATAAACACCGTCTTCCAAATTTAAATAACAAATTAGATTTAACTGATTCCAAGTAGCTTAACTGCCAGAAAAGTCTGAATATGTTTAGAGATACAATGAAACACCTCCCAATATAAAAATAGGAATTTCTTTATCCAACAATTGCCATACATATGTGTATATACATATTCTCCCATAACTAGAACAAAAATTAGTCCTTAGTAATAGAATATTAGAGATGATGAAGTTTGCAGATGAGGTTGTAAAAGCAGCTATTAAAATTAAGCCATGGGCTGGCGTGATGGCTCAGCGGATAAGAGCACTGACTGCTCTTCCGAAGGTCCTGAGTTCAAATCCCAGCAACCACATGGTGGCTCACAACCACCCATAATGAGATCTGATGCCCTCTTCTGGTATGTCTGAAGAAAGCAACAGTGTACTTATTTAATAATAAATAAGTCTTTAAAAAAAAAATTAAGTCACATTTAAGCCCAGTGGTGGGATGCTTTTAACTCTAGCACTTGAGAGGCAGAGGCAGTTTCCAGTTCAGCCTGGTCTACAGAATGAATTCCACTCTGTCTCATAAAACCAAAAACAAAGA
>JADRCD010177822.1:0-24372 GCA_019843815.1 Montemys delectorum
TTTATGGCATGACTCAGTATTTTTTCTAGCTCTATCCATTTATTCTCAAATTTCACGATTCCATTTTTTTAACAGCTGAGTGATATTCCATTGTGTAAGTGCACCACCTTTACTTTATCTATTCATCTACTTACAGACATCTAGGTTGTTTCCAATTTCTGGCTATTATGAGTAGAGCAGCAATGAACATGGTTGAGCAAGTGCCTCTGTGGTAGATATAGAGTCCTTTGGGTATGTGCCTAAGAATGGTATACCTGGATCTTTAGGTAGATCTATTCTCAACTTCTTGAGGAACTGCCCAGATTTCCATGCTGGGTGCTAGCTGCACAAGTTCTCATTCCTAACAGTGATGGATGAGTGTTCCCCTGATTCTACTCCCTTGCCATTATGAGCTGTCATTTGTTTTATTGAGCTTGGAAATTCTGACTGGTATAAGATGGAATCTTAAGGTACTTTTGATTTGCATTTCCCTGATAACTAAAGATGTCAAACATTTATGTGAATGTATCTCCACCATTTGTGTTTCCTATTTTGAGAATACTGTTTGGATCTGTATAGATTTTTAATGGGTTATTGTTTTCTTTTTGTTCATTTTATTGAAATAGATTTTTTTCATATATATATTTCATAATATATTCTGATTAGTGCCCCCACTCCTCTCAGTTCCTTTCCATTTCCTCTCGTACTTGGATTCAGATCCTTTCTGTTTCTCAGTAGAAAACAAAGATCTAAGGAATAATAATGAAATACAGTAAGATAAAATGAAAACAAACATATCAAAGAAGGGTAAAATGTCCAAATAAGAGAAAGAACCAAAGAAAAAGCATTAGAAATGCTTATATATGTGTACACACACACACACACACACACACACACACACACACACACACACACTAAAAGGAAAAGAAAAACACTGTCAAGTGAAGCCACCAGCCAAAGCCCTGCCAACCACAATGAGGAGGAGGTGAGAGGATTGTCTTTACCTTAGCAAGATTTAAAATAACTGCATCTTCATGACAAACCCTGAGTCAGAACCACACAGCTACCTGCAATATTGTGAGGATCTGGATCCCTCACCCTCACACGCTCTATGAGATAGGTGTTTAAAAGTTGCTAAATTCAGGGTAATTTATTATCCGGTATCAGATAGCTACTACCCAGAGCCTTGTCCTTATGTGCGCTCTCAGTCCTAGCAGTACATGCTGTTCTCATATCTGCTATTTCTATACTCTCTAGAGTTCTCTTAACTACTTAGGAGACATTTTTCATTACGCCAATCTCATTATAGTTAATAACAATTCCTTATATTAATTTTCCTCTATCAAATTTGGTACAATTTTCCTCCTCTGACTAGGTCCTCACAAAATACTATGTAAAACTGATGCTGCTAGTTAAAAAAAGCATATACATTTCAACTCTGAACTAGATGAACACAAGCAATTCAAGATACAGAGCTGTTAGGAAAAGTATCTGCTTTCATAATATTTGGCCCCATCCCTTCTCCTTTTACTGTCTCATTTTCACTCTCAAGGACAACACAATTTCCATTTCACCTTTGCTTTAGGTCACAGTCACTACACTAGTATGAGACTCTCTTCATTCCTGTTCTATGGCTGTGAAGAGACATCATGACGGAGGCTACTTATACAAGCACTTAACTGAGGTGTTGCTCACAGTTTCGGATGGTCAGTCCATTTTCCTTTATGGCAGGCAGGCATGGTGCTAGAGCAGTACCTGAGAGCTTACACCCTAATCCACAGGCAGGAGGCAGAGAAAGAGTGAGACAGGGCATGGCTTGGACTTTTGAAACTTCAAAGCCCATCCCAGTAATATACCTCCTCCAACAAGGCCACGTCTAATCCTTCCTAAACAGTCCACCACCTGGGAAGCAAACATTCAAATATATGAGCCTATAGGAGCCATTTTTATTCAAACCACCACAGATACTAACCAATTTACCATTTAATTGTTTAGATATATCACACGCCTTGTTGTTTATTTGTGAATTTTCTTTCTTAAAAAAAGTAAATTTGATATATTTTTGATATCAAAATCACATTTATCCAGAGATAAAAGATAAAAAGAAAACTACCCAATCTCAGTACTTTAAATTAGACTAAGCTTCTTTGTGTGATACTGAAAGTGAAAGTTACCTGCTCTCCATATCAATGCAGTCAGTATTCACTATTCTCAGGAATACAGTTACTCCACCAACCAGCTGTCAGCTTACTTCACTTTGTAGTAGGCATCTTTCCCAGAGATATATATTTTAAAAGCAATGGATATTAAATGTGAATAATGCATTTTTAAAACTCTGCTATAGGCTTTAATTGTAAAACAAATTTCAACACTAAGTCATGGATAAAAACACTAGGACAAAAAAAATCACAGATCCAACTCTCTGATGAACAAAGATATGAAAATTCTCAATAAAATATTTGGAAACTAAACTTAAGTTCAGATAAAAAGGATATTCACCATGGTCAAGTTGGTTTCATTCCACAGATAAACAGTTGGCTCATCATACATAAATAGATGTAATTCATCATATGAAGATGGAAATCAAGATACCATCTATCCTTTAACAAAATCCAACCCCTTCTCATGATAAAAATCATGGAAAGCCTAAGGAATGCAGAGTATCCTTATCACAGGAAAGATATATATGATAAACATACATCCAATATCAAACTAAATGACAAAAACTCAAGACAATCCCACAAAAATCAAGAATATGACAAAGATTTTCATGTTCTACATTGCACTTCAGAGGGCTTGAATTCTTAGCTAGGGTAATAAGACAAAGAAGGAAACAAAGCAATAGCAATAAGAAAAGTCAAAAGTATCTCTGCTAGCAGATGATCAATCAATCCTATGCATGAGTGATCCTAGAGACTCCACAAAAAAACAAACAAAACAAAAAATTTCTTGAGAACTGATAAACACTTCCCACAATATAGTAGTATATAAACTAACACACAAAATCCAGTAGCTTTTCTATATAGCAATGACAAACATAATGAAAAAGAAAAGCAGGGAATTAAACCAATTCACAATACACACACACACACAGGCATGCACACACAAAATAGACCCCAAGGAAACGGAAGAAGATACTAGAAAATGGAAATAGCTGCCGTGCATATGGGTTATTGTGAAAATAACCATCCTATCAAAATAATCTACAAATTCACTGCAAATCCTCATCAAATTTCAAGTAACACTTTACAGAAATAGAACATATAATGCTAAAAATCATACTGAAACTTGACAGACAGCCAAACTAATCCTTAAAAAAAAGAGGACTGCTATAGGAAGCACGACACCTGATTTCAAAACACCCTGTCCTGAGCAAACACAGACATGTAGATCAATGGAACATAACAGCTAACTCAGGTATGAGTCCACGGAGTACAGCTCCATGATTTTTTTGACAAAAATTCCAAAATCCTAACTGGAAAAAAACCAGGACTCCTTATCCAAATGGTGCTGGTAAGGAGCAGATGAAGTCTTGAGTGAATGTGTATTATTGACATGAACAGGGCCATGTCAAGAACCCCAGTGACTCGGACCATGTGAACTGCACAGCCTTCCCTGCGTCTGGATCAGGGAAACAGCAAAGTCTTATTTGCTCCAAGTATGGATGTTGACAATGTTTGCAAAGCATGAAGCACATCTTCCTACCTGAATAACTACATCCTAGAATTGTTCCCTTGCGGAGACACCCTATCAAGACTACCCAATCCACCTCCTCATCCAGCTGTATATAGTAAACCCATCTCTTTACTCAGATCTATACAACAAATGCACTGAGTTTGGGCTGCCGAGAACAGCTCACCAGACACCCGCTTTTCTGTAAGTGTGTCTGTTGACTCTTCATTCCCCTCCATTGCTTCATCAGGTCAACCCCAAAGCAGTGAAGGTCATGGTAGTGCTGGGAATATCAGATATCAATATACAAAAGAATGAAACTCTATCTTCGTCTGTCATCCTGCGCAAAACCCAAGTCCAAAATGATGAAGGGCCTCAACGTAAGACCTGATGCTCTAAAACTACTAGGGAAAAAAGTTGAGAGTATACTTCAATGGGCAGGCACAGGTAAGCACTTTTCAAACAGGACTCTAGTAGCACAGGCAACACTAGCAGCAGTCAACAAATGAGATGGACCTCAAACTAGGAGAAAATCTTTTCCAACTACACATTCAACAAAAGAGTAGCGTCTAGTGTCTAAACTATACAAAAACCTAAAAATCAAATAAAAAAGAACCATCGTGGGGATCAAATTAACAAACAACAAAATGTTTAAAAATGGGCGATGTAGGACTAGAGCAAAAGTTCAGCGATTAAGAACATTGACTGTTCTTGCAGAGGATCTAGGTTTGGTTCCTAGCACTGCACAGTTGCTCATAAGTGTCCACAACTACATCTGCAGAGAATCCAGCTCACTCTTCTGTACTAGATATGCACAAGGCACACACACACACACACACACACACACACACACACACACACACGCTGGAAAAACACTTTCCTAAAATTATTTTCCAACTTGGAACTTATGCTATGCAACTGGGAAAAACAGTTCTCAAAAGCAAACTACAAATAGTAAACATTTTCAAAAGTGTTCAACATCCTCAGCGATGAGTGACATGCAGATGGAAATTTCCTTAAAAGTCCATCCTGCCCCAGTCAGAATGGCTATCATCAAGAATACAAATAAGAAACGCTAGCATGGGTGTGGGGAGAGGGGAATACTTATATACTGTTGGTGAGAGTATAATCTGATGTGGCCGGTTTGGAAATCAATCTAAAGGGTCCTCAAAAGTTAGAAATAAAAACACCTTCTGTGCTGAGCATGATGGTGTCTATCTTTAATCCCAGCATTTAGGAGGCAAAGGCAAGTGTATACCTGTAAGTTCAGGGCCATCTAGGGGATGCATACACACTGAAACTCTTGTTTCAAAAATAATGCTATTAGACCCAGCTATCGCACTCTTGGGCACATACCCAAAGGTTCCATATCACTACAAATGGCACGCGAGGGGTTGGCCATAAACAAGCCATTTGTACTGCACCCTCTAAGATTTAAGACCATTGAGGGAGAATGGTCAGGAAAAATTAAAAATCAAAAGCCAAAACATAGGGAAGACAGTCCTGGTCAAGCCCAGGGGGACAAAACACATAAATGGGGGAGGGAGCAATTCATATGGGAAGTAGCTGTACAGAAGAGGGAAGGAAATGCATGACAGTGGGGTGGAAGTAACCAGACTGCATTAAATTCAGATATGAAATTGTTAAAGAACAAAACAAAAAGGAAAAAATCAAGAGGCCGTGGCTTTAGCGCTTCCCCAAGCAAAGACGTGCCCACAGGCAGGAGTGATAAAAATCTACCTAACTAACAGCAAATTCGCATTCTACTCCCAAGAAACATCAAAGTGCTCCATCAGACTGTTTCAGTTTCTCATCCGAGGGAATGCGCAGCCACGCCGCCTTTTCCCCGGTCGCGGGGCAGGACCCACACCAGGCGGGACGCACGCCGATGACGTCAGCGCGCCCCAGGGCGTGACCGCCCGGACGCTACCATTGGCGGAGGTGGCCTCGCCCTCCCAACCGCTGGTCCTGGGCCTGGCAACTAACTCACCTTCCCGTTGGGATGGAAAGGGAGGCCCGGGTCCTCCGTGGTGGGCAGAGGGCAAACACGGCCGGCTTCCTCCGCACTTCCGGCGGCGAACCCCGCGGCGGTGGCGGCGGCCTCATAATCTGGGAAGGGATTGGGGAACGACCGCTCCTCCATCTCCGCCTCTCCTAGGTGGAACTTGAGTCTCTTTGACATGGTCTCGCCCATGTCCGCGCGCTTTCCCTGCCTGAGAGCTCAGGGCACGGCGCGCAGGCAGGGACAAACCTCCTGGAAGGCGTTTAGGCCGGGGCTACGCGGCGAAGCCTTCCTAGCGATCGGTGGCTTGCACATCTGGATGCGGCTACCGCGAAAAAAGCCGAACCTCCAGCTCTCGCCAGTCACGCCCTCCCAGCAGCGCCTCGCAGCCTGCCGTCCTGGCCCGCCAAACGGCAGTCTCCCAGTTACCCTCGCCTCTCCGGTGGCCGTGTCCTTCCGAGAGATCCTAGAGAAAACCGCACGCCTAGAAAGATCACGTTCCGGTAGGGAAAGCCTGTAAAGATGGGTTCATTCAAAGTGTGAGCGGTTCGCAGACCAGGGAAAAACGCATCTTCAGACGCTCCATCATCAAACTGACTTGCATTTCACCAGCCCAGCCTTGCCGCCCGTCCGTGTCCTCGGCCACTGGTCGTGCGCCAATCACAGGAACAGTAGCTGCTTTGTTTGATTAAAAATACCTCTTCTAAAGAAAAGAATTTCAAAACGGCCTAAAACAGTGAAAAGATAGCCTCCCGAGGGAGGGGGGATACAGTCCCTCCCATGCATCACCACTGGGAGGGGGGTTGCTTGGAGGAGGAGCCACAGGCCTTTGTTTTGTTTTGTTATCGTTTTGTTTTTATTCTTATTGTTTTGAGCAAGTGCACTAATTTAATAATGAGAAATAATACAGAAGAATGATTATTAAGTCACCTAAATATTTTATAGACCAGAGAACGCCATGGTCACGCGATTAACATAATTGGCCAGCAGAATAACATGGATGGCAAAGAGGACACAAGCAAATAGATCTTTCCATTTCTATAACCACAATATATAAATTCACAGCCTTTATTGTTTCTGTGGTTTTTTGCATTGTTTACCTAGAACCAAATCTGTGTAATGATTTAAAAGGAAATATTATATTGCAGTTCTTTCATTTAATAAATATTGGTACTTGTTGACAAGGATTCTGCCCTCTGGAGATACCAGGTTAGTAGGCAATAAAAATCAGGAATCAGAGAAGAGCCTGATGTATGTGATTTCCAAAGCCCAAGCAGGGTACATGTTAATCGTATGCCAAAGGTGACATAATGGAACACTTATCAAACAGCCAGGATTTCCATCATTCCTGCCTTTGGCCTCAAAATGAGTAAAGGGAAGGTTTAGGTTTTCACCCCGTCCTTTAAGCACAACCCCCAAACTCCAGTGCAAGATCATGAAAGTATAGATCAGAGTTTACAAGAGTCAGACTCTATCTCCTGGAAGCCCTAACAGATAAGTTCTGCCACCAGCCTTCATATGCAATTAAGAGACAACAGTGAAAAGCAGAAAAAGATTTGTTGAATGTGCCTACATTGGGGAAAGGGACAAAGAACCAGAGACAAACACAAACAGGCCTTCTCAAGGACACTCATACACATACATACACGCCACCAACCCAACTTGTTTTTAGATCCTGACCCTTTTGAGCCTTTCATTATGTTACTCACAGGGAAAGCCCTCATACTGCATGTAGTTTTATGCTATTACTACAGCTGGGGTGTGGGACCCAGGCCAGGAATGAACAGGTTCCAGAGAGGATGTAAGGATCAGGCGAGGGGAAGGTTGACTTAGAAATGTATTTATATACAGATTTCAAAAACATTCCTGATTTCTCAGCTACTGATCATAACCATTTTGTCTTGGCCATGCCTTTCTAGTATGTCTAAGGTTCCAGGTTAAACACAGACAGGTAGAATAGATTTTATCATCAACCCCATATCCCTGTTCCTAAAATTCTGCAAATAATTTCAGCTTAGGCAAGCATGATACAGCAACCTGTTCTTAGGCTGGCAGCATTTTGCAGTTTCAAGATGCTTAGATAGAAAATAGATAGAATCTGAGTCGGTCCAGATGAATCACCCTGCTTTAAGCACTATACTTTTAACTTTTAATGGTCAATCTTATTACTTGCAAATTAGCCTAAGTCTGAGAAGTCAGGCTTAGGAATCATTGTAGCTGTTATTTAATTTTGTAATATTTGTATCTATAATCTTATAAGAATTTGCTTAATAAAACAATCCTTTTGTTTCTAAATTAATTAACATTACAGAAGTCAGATATAAACCAATCTTTCCAAGAACGATAAATCCTAATACCTTACTCTTCTTACATTCTTTTATATCCATGCTGTTATATTACCCTAGTCATTCTAGCTCTTGTTGCTAAGCTCTTATTAGGGGCTTAGTATGTATGGCCCTTTATCTTGTACATTATATTTCTAAGAAAATCTAAATATTCTGTAAAAGCTCTGTGCTCTGATCTGCTGTCATTTCTCCTGTTCTGCTGAGCCGTGCCAGCCTCCTCTGAGGTCATACTATTCTAACTATTTTGTTCCTGAGTTTGCTTAGGGGAGGATAGCAATCTTCAAGGCATCGAGAAGACTCCCAAGTAGGGTCAACTAAGGTTACTTCTCAGAAAGCAAGGGGTAGTACATTCAGCAATTTTTCAGGGATCTACAGAAACAATTTGTTCTCAAAATAATATTTAAAAGAGCATGTGTTTGCTCCAATATATAAAGGACCCTATTAACTTTGTGGTTGCTGCTTAGATGGAAGTACTCCTAATTGTCACCATTTAGTCGATCATTGTGTGGGTATCTACTATCTAATGACTGTCTCACTGCAGACCTTAAAATTTTTTCTTCATTATTGTCTATCCCCAGTCCTAATGCTTTTCTGTTAATTGTCTTTAATTTTTATCATTACATATTATATCATTTATAATACAATTAAAGAATCACAATTTGTCTGATTAATTTGGGAAAACAGGACTGACTATATTATTATTGGAGTACCTGTCCCTCTGGGGGTCTTACAAATGGATAATTTGTCCTTCAGAATGAAAGTGGCATAATCCCCCCCCCTCCTTTCTCTTCTCCAGTCCCTCCCACACCACTTTCCTTCCCAAGTTCATGTGGGGCTTTTGTTGTTTTAAAGCAACTGAGTTCATTTTAATGCTGCTCCTGTGTGCATGGGTATAGGACCATCTACTGAAGCTTGATCCAGATTCCATCCCTGAAGAAAACTTTCCCTTTCCCGAGACCCATCAGTTGCCAATATTTCCTCAAACAGAGACGGGATTTAGCAACCTCGTTCCCATTCCGTGCTCTGTGAGTTTCTGTCATATCTGGAGAGTACTATTCTGCTGCAGACACTCAGTACTTCTGGCTCTTAACCTTCTTTCACCCCACTCCATTGAGCCTTGTGAAAGGTGTATGATGTAAGTGTCCCATAAGCAGATCAGAGTCTATTCTCTGCACATTGATTAGTTGTAGATCTATATATTAATGACCATCTACTATACAGAATCTTCTCTGATAAGGCTTGAAAATGCACAAATCTATGAGTATAAGGATAAGAACAGTTCATTATTGTGTCCATTTAGCAGAATAATAGTACTAGGTTTTTCCTTCCTTTACTCTACTCTCTCAAACCCCACCTCATTGAATGCTTTCTGTTCCATTACTTCCTTTCCCCTTCATAGTACCTGTGTGAATAGCCTTTTACATTTAACAATGTACCTTTGATTTTTGTATGTACTTTTAAGTTTTTATAATATGTAGTTTATCTGTAATAAGCCATTAGGTTTTAAAACTGGCCATACAGGGCCATTGAAGTAGGTATTTTGAATCAGGCTTTAGCATCATTTTTTGTAACCTTTTGTAAATTTTTGTAAATTTTTGGTGTATGTTGATGTGGGCATCAATAGGGAGGTGGGGTTATCTGTACTTTTACTATATTTTGTAGTTTTTGTATATTTCATGGGCCATCAGTTTTTATATATTATAGATATCATATCCAGGTTCAAAATATGTTCTACTATAGGAGAATTATAAATGGTTACTTTATTGGATTATTATTACAGCATAAATTTTCTTTTTGGCTGGAACAGCTACCTGTTAGTTCTGGGGTTGTTATTTTTTATTAATTTAACATTTTCTTAGAATCTTTGTCTATTAAAATATGATTTGTATCTCAATGAATTTTAATTGTTAGTTGGATACATGCCTATTATCTCCAAATCTTATAAATTTGTGTTTGACCTGGAGTTCTTACTGGTTTTGGATTTTTTTTGTTTTTAATTATTTTAAATTTGGTCATTTTATATATTTTTTTTTCTTTGTTTTGAAGGAAAGGCGTTCTCTGGAAATTATTTCAAGTTTGTAGTCCACATTTCTGGAATTAGTGCCTCACCATTTAGGCTTATTATATATGTTCTGTTTGAGTTGAAATATAATTGTGTTTAAGTGTATAGTATGTATTAGACATGTTAGATCTGCTGTGTGTTCTAATGTTGAAAGTAGAAAATGTTTCATTTCATGAGAGCCATGAGTTGAGAATAATTTTGTTACTAGTGTTCTTTAATCTGATCCAGGCAGTTCTGATGAAATTTAAAGGTCTGGAACTTTGCCCCAGTGTGTTCCCGGTATTTTTCTGTTTTGAGGACTTAGTTGTTTGTGGTAGTAATTTATCACATTCT
Source organism: Montemys delectorum (assembly GCA_019843815.1). Lineage (NCBI taxonomy): Eukaryota > Metazoa > Chordata > Mammalia > Rodentia > Muridae > Montemys > Montemys delectorum. The sequence continues at coordinate 10,394 of JADRCD010177822.1, forward strand.
TTCTAGTTATAATTAGTCTTGTCACATAGAACCTCCTCCAGAGATCATTAAAACTTTCTGGATCCTCATGATGGAAGTCCTGTGGTCCCAAGTGATCATTTACTATGCTGTTTGTGCTATCGGTCACAATATTATCTAATGAGACTTGGAATGCTAACTGTGGTATGGCCATAGATCATAATAGTATCTGTAGGTTTACATTTTTAAGTACTTCAGGTCCAGCTGTTAGCCTTTCTGTCTTGATTAATTTGTAAAAGACTTTAAAACAATATTGTGGATGATTCATCTGTGATGCTTTATCATGTATATGTGTTATTAGGATCCTTTAAATATAACCCCATATCTTCTAGGAATATTACTTATCTTTTGGTTTTTAACCTCTGGCTCTGTAAGATGTGGATCCACAAAGCCAAGCACCATCTTGGGATATGTCTTCTTTCTTAGTTTGTCTCCTACCTCTTCCCCAGAAGTAACATTATTAGATGATTTTTCATGATCTGCTCAAATAAAAGCTTTTAATACAGTCAATTTTATAGTTCACCTGATATATAAATAGTCAAAGGCAAATGGTCTGAGGTTTGTCTCCCTCTTTCTCCCCTCACTTCTCTTCTCCTTCCTCCTCGGTATTTGTTTTTTTGTTTTGGTTTTATGTGTTAGTTAGGGTTTTACTACTGTGAACAGACACCATGACTAAGACAAGTCTTTTAAAGGACAACATTTAATTGGGGCTGGCTTACAGTTTCACAGGTTCAGTCCATTACCATCAAGGTGGGAATATGGCAGCATCCAAGCAAGCATGGTTCAGGAGGAGCTGAAAGTTCTACATCTTCATCTGAAGGCTGCTAGCAGAATACTGACTTCCAGTCAGCTAGGATGAGGGTCTTAAAGCCCACACCTACTCCAACAGGGCCACACCTTCTAATAGGGCCACTCCCTGGGGCAAACATAAAAACCATTACAGTTTTGATAACCATTTTTCATGAGTTCTACTTCTCCTACCTCTGGCTCTTCGCATGGAGCAGAGGGTCTCCCTCCTTCAGCAGGGAGCCACAGTACTAGAAGGAGTTCAAGGATGAGCTGCATTGCAAACCAGGTCTTCTGTACTGTAGTACACCAAGCCTAGTCTCTGGTCACAAAACCTTGCTGGGAGTGTTATATTTTATTAATATCACCAGATAGTTTAATTAGTTTGAAAATTGTAGAACTCCAGTTATTTTGCCAGTGGTCTGCTGTTTATTCATTGGATTCCTTCATGGGATCCTGACAACTATACCAGTTGTCATGTGTATGCTATTTCAGAATGTAAGTGAAAACATTTATGCCTTTCCACAATGTCAAATTTTATTGGAAAACAATAAATTTGCAAGTCTTAGTGGACTCAATAATAGTAACTTGTCAGATAATTCCACCTACTGTGGTAATAGGGCCAAAGCAAATGCTTGTCCTTTTATGCAAATGGAGTCTGTATTTATTAGATAATAGGCTTAGAAACAACTATCATGAAGAAGATGCAGCTGGAGGTTAGGCTAACGGAGTCAGGATTGAGAGTGAAGATGTAGTCAGCCACAGGGATAAGAGGGAAGTCCCAGGTTGGAACAGGAAGTAGCAGTTTCAGGTCAAGCTAGAAGGGCATGTGGCATGTGAAATTGAAGGAACAGTTAGAAATTCTCTGCCTGGCAGTCCCTGAGGCAGACACCAAGTATTCCACGATAGGTGGTGTGGAGCCAGTAGCATACAGGGATGGGTGTTCCCCACTTTATAGAGTCCAGGAGAAACTTCTCTTTGGCCTCATATGTCTTACAAATTCCTGGGCCTGTTTCCATGATAGGATTTTAATACACCCATATTCTCAATTTGCCCCAATAAATGTACAGGATGGCACCCTTTCTGCCTTCAGGAATATATCATTTGTGCTGCGTGGTGGTGCTGGACAGATTGGGCTGTTTTCTTGTCCTCTTATGAGCACCATGATCTCCCACCCTCAAAATGGAGTGAAAGCAGCTTTTGTAATGGAGTCGCCCAGAACAAACCTTTAAAACTGTAAAATAACTCACTGGTTTTCACAATGTGAAGCGACTTAGAACTGGGCATAGCCCGATCACAACACACAGTGTAGGAGAAAGCCCCATCTCAAAGATGGTGCGTGGCACTTGGCAATACTGAGTCAAAGAAACAGTACTGACCTAACGAGTGACCGTCGTCGTGGTAGCATCCCATCCGCATGCCGTGCTCCCCTGAGTTCAGATGTGTAGGTCATCTTTCTCCCACCTTCAGCAAAGGAAATATCCTCAATGTTCAAAATTTCCGTGCCTGCAAAGTGGGGAGCTCCGCCTGTTAACAGTCAATACTTACCCTCTCGAGGAGTCATTCTTTCCCCTTGAAGACCTCGGTAAATAATATAGAAGGTGGTCCTCATAGAATGTGATGTGCGTGATAACATAAAGTATCTCTCCACCAGTTTCCTATCTTTGAGGGTCTTTGTAGCCGAACGCCTCCACTGCTTTCCTAAGTCTGACTCAGGAAGTTCACACGGAAAAGCAGCATGGTCAGAGGGCAGGGTGCATCATTAATGCCTCAAAACATAACAGATGTTAAAACGTTTGAAAGGGAAATCGACAATACAGTAGGGCTATCATCACAAAACCAGGAGGTTCTTTCTGAGGTGGACTGATTGATGACTTGTGGGCAGACCCAATGCCAGCCTATTTGAAAGGATTTCTCCCCTTTCCTCACTAGAACAGGTAAATCACTTGTTCTTATTTACCTTATATCCTAGAGACAAAAAAAAAAATCCAAAAATAAGTAAAATCAGTGACTCTCACGGTTGTATCAGACCCTAACTGTTTGTATCGATAATACAGGGACATGGTCCATCATGGTCCATGATGTTTTATAATACAATTAGAGACTAACTAATTAGTCCTTGGAATCTTATCACCAAAGACCAATCTCAGAGAAAAATAGCGTTATAAAAGTTATCATCTATGAGGCTAGAGAGATTGATTAGCAATTAAAAGCACTTATTGTTCTTCCAGAGGACCCAAGTTTGGTTCCCAGAGATGAAATTATTTAGGGAGTAGAACTAGATACCACCACCACCACCACCCCTCACCACCCCTTAGCCATGGGAAGTGGGAACATGAAGAAAGGAGAACCATCCCAGGTGCTCTAACTACAGCAGTCTAACTTCAGAGTGCTTAACCCGTGTTTAACTCTCAGAAATGAGTAATGTATGCTACAACTAATATAGCCTAACCTTCATTACTTCTGAGGGCTGCTCTGAAATTGTTTTTGTTTTTGTTTTTTAATTGACAAGTTAGGAAACACAGGGACCTGCAGGAACCATTTACACTTCACCCAGTAAGAAACCAGTACGACTGGCTGTCAGCCTACACCCAGCTCATAGCCGTGGAGACACGAGCTGCAATTTGTTTTATTGTTTGAAAAAGATGTTTTACAACTCAGGACCTAGTGCATGGTAGGCAAGCCTTCTGCTGGGTCTCACTCATGGCCTTAAGGCTGGCATTTTTGCCTTTTCCTTCCACACTCCCTCATCAACTGGGGGACCCCTCAGAGCCCAGTGTCTTTTGCAAGGACATCATCGGAGAGCGCTGCATACATTCTGGGACAGGCTGAGCCTGGGCTGGAGAAAGCAGGTGTGCAGAGGAGGCATCTGTAAGGTCAGAGTTATCTTCTGCCAGAAGTCCAGCTAAGGGACTTCCTGCCTTTCTTGTTCCTGCTTTTCTTGTCCCTTCCCTCAGAGGTCACATATAGTGGCAAAGCTTTGAGGCAGAACATTTGTACTTTTCAAGAGCTCAGAGGACAAGCAAGGACAAGATTTCAGTAGCCATATGGGTTCCCAGCAGACAGATAAAGCCCTTCAGGAGTGCCAGCACTAAGGAGGGCTTTCCTACACATTAACTCAATCTCAGCTGCCTCCTTTTGACTTTCAGACGCTTCCCATCTCCAACGTCTGTGTTTTCCGATGGTCTTCAGTGATCCCTGTTGAAAGGATCCTCCTGCCCCCCAAAAGTGTCCAAGCATGCGTTAGTTGTGCTTTATCATAGTATTCACAACAAACAACAACCCTCAAGTTGTAAAAGCCTTCACACTTTATGGAATAAGAGAAAAAAGCCATTTTTTTCAAGCTCTTAAATTTTTGCTTGTGATACTGTACGATTAATATTAAACAAAGTGTTGCTTCTAACACAACAAGCTTGTGTTGAAGATTCCCTGAAGATATCTAAGTTGAAGCCTAGCTCCGTGTGACTGGAGTCCGGTCCCTGACTTCTTGGCCCCTTTGTGATTAGCCCTGCTGAAAAGTTGGACACCCGAATAAGTACTGCTTTAGTTTACAGTTTTATAAATGCGGTGGAGCAGGTACTGACCTAGGAATGTCAGTCCGCTCTCTCGGAACCACATCAACCCAAGCTGTGCTGGAGCAGCAATCGGCAGCGCACGGGGGGCGGGGCTGGCACGGGGGTGGGGCGGGGCCAGAGTGACAGGGCGGGGCCAGGCCAGGGTGACCCGGCGGCTAGGTGCAGGGAAAGCCGTGAAGTTCCGAGCGCGGCCCAGTCAGCTGTCTGAGCCGCCATGCTGAGCGCCACGTGCCGCAGGCTCGCCCCGGCGCTGCGGAGGCCCGGCGCACCGTCTGCGGTCGCCCAGAGGTGTCTGCAGGTGTCCGGGGCCAGGTCCTGCGCTGACCAGAGCGAGAAGGCTGAGCAGCCCCGCACTTTCCACCCGGCGCTGCTGCAGTTCCTGGTGTGTCCGCTCTCCAAGAAGCCGCTTAGGTGAGACTCACCTGCCGCCTTTGCCCGGGTAAGGGTGGTGGCCTGTGGATCTGCCGGCGGATCCGGAGCCCACTCCCTGGACGCGACCCGCCCAGCTGACCCCCATGCTAGGGTCAGTCCCGCCCAGGACCCGCGCTGAGCCTTTCTCTCGCTCGCAATTGGCTGCTCTTTGCAATCTATTCTGGAGGCTTTAAAGAAAGACTTGATTTCTCCGTCTGCCTTGGCTCCAGACTGTGTTGAAACTATCAGGGCCAGCGTTTGGGCCTTTCTTCTTTTTTTTTTTCTTCCTTCCTTTCTTTCGTTTCTTCCTTCTTTCTTTCCTCCCTTTCTTATTGCGCGTACGTACGTGTGTGTGTGTGTGTGTGTGTGTGTGTGTGTGTGTGTGTAGAGAGACAGACATTCAGACAGAGGAGGAGACGAATACACCATATCAAAAGGAGGTGACTGTGCACTGTCTTCCAAGTACCTTCCCAATTTATTTTAGAAAGGAATTACAGAATCAGGAGCAAATCAAGCTGGCTCAGGAGCTCACATATTTAACAGGATCAGAACTCAGCTTCTGATCAGAACTCTGGATCAGAAATCTTCCCAGCCTCTCCATTTTTTTTTGGGGGGGGGGGGGGGGGGGGGGGGGGGGATGGGGAGACGAGTTTATTTTTTTGTTTGGTCTTTCCTAGTACTTTTTATATAGCCCAGGCTAGTCTTAAAGTTGTGATACTTTTCCTCCATCAGCCTCCCGAGAGCAGATTACAGGAGTTAACTGCCACTTCTGGCTTCAATCTTTTTTAAAATGCCTATTATTCCCAGTGTACTGCCATGTGTATGAACCATTAAGAATTAAGACAGATCTAAACCAATTCACTGCTATGAAAAAGTTAAGTCATAAATTGGGACTAGAGTAAAAAAAAAAAAAAGATAATATGAGAAACATTGATTCTAATAGGGATAATTACAGATTGTAAGATGATTTTTTTCTGAGAGAAAAGATTGGATTGGCCTAGGCATAACTATAAACATTAGATACATGGTGCTATTTATTGAGCATCGAGCCTTTCTAAGCTTTTCGTTTCCACAGTTTATTTTGTTCTTTTTCTCCCTTAGATATGAAGCATCGACAAATGAATTGATTAATGAAGAGTTGGGAATAGCATACCCAATCATCGATGGGATCCCTAATATGATACCACAGGCAGCAAGAACAACACGTCAAAATAAGAAACAAGAAGAAGCTGAGCAGCAATAGACCTTGATTGTTACAAGCATAACTACTGAATTCTCTTAATACTGTATACCTTTAAAACGGGCAAGTGGAGTTGGGATGGGACAGTGATTCTGCCTTGGCCTGCTTGGCTTTAGCAGGACTATTCTGAACTGCTTCTCTAGAGGAGAATTTCCCACAGAGCTGCACCAGCACAGACAGGCTTTGATTTTACAGTCTGCTCTTGCGAACTACCATGCCACTGTGTGTGCCCTTCCACCTTTAGAACCAGGTCTAAAACTCTTTACGCGTAGTTAATAGAACCATAGTCAGGACAGCATGTGCATTAATAAGAGGTCTGCAGCAACATCTGTGAAAACAACATGTAAACCCATTTGATTTATAACAAGATCTGTTTATCTTATTTCTCTTAGGCTTAGGACCAGCAGACAGGCTGTGGAAGCCTTATTCATACTTGTTATAACCTTGTTTTTTGAAGATTTCACTTACAGCCACTGTGTCAGCCGAAGCATTGCAGTCATCAGCTGAGGCCAGCTTCACAGCCCATTCATCTGAAAGTTAGGGATTTGAAATGTTGTTTAGCTTCAAGGTCAGTGGTAAGCTTAAGTACTAAGAAAATTCTGACATTGTAAACTTGCCTTCATTACTTCGGTATCACATGGTTACATCAATAATAAAACAAGATGCTCACACAACCCAGTTTGAAAGGGTGGAAGGATGTGTGCTCGAGTGGCTGTTTTTGTCTCAAGAGTCTGATAGGAAGAGAAAATGTGAAAATAGTTTATGTAACTACATTTTGTTTACAGAGGCATTTAATATTCAAAATAGAAAAGTTTCCCAGGGAGGTCCCTTCAGTAGGTAAAGGCAGAAATGGGAAGCTGGTTATGTCCTTTTAAGTTTAGTATTTTAAGGTACATGCCAGTTTTTCTTGCTATGGAAATGTGATAGTCCTCAGGCCTTTAGCCTTAGTTTTCTAGAATGTAACAGAACTGATTGAGGATGATATAGTATCTACTTTAGAAATATAGCCTGAGTATTTCAATCCTTACCCTAAAGAAATGTAAGAATTGGTTGTGAATTTAATTGGTTGCACACACCCCAGCCCAATGCCTTGTGCATGTTAGGCAAATGTGTAGCCACTGAAATCCTCTACCCCTGATTTTCTTGTACAAGGTTCTGCTATGTGGCCCAGACTGTTTAGAGAACTCCTGATCCTCTTGCCACAACCTCCTGAGCTTTCAGAATCCAGGCCTTGGACACCATACCTGGCCTATTCTCTAATGTTTTATTTTGTTTTGTTTTGTTTTGCTTGTTTTGTTTTGTTTTGTTTTTCAAAATAGGGTTTCTCTGTGTAGCCCTGGCTCTACTAGAACTCACTCTGTAGACCAGGTTGGCCTCGAACTCAGAAATCTGCCTGCCTCTGCCTCCCAAATGCAGGGATTAAAGACGGGTGCACTACCACTGCCCGACTCTACCCCTGATTTATTAATCGACTCTCTGTTTGTGTGGTGAAGAGGCATAGCATGGGGAAATCACAGGACAGGTTTGTGGAGTTGATTCTCTCCTTGCAGCATTGGGTGCTGGAGCCTCAACTCACGTGGAGGGGCTTGGTGATGAGACCTTTATCATCCTAATTTTCTCACTGACCCTTAATTGATTCATAATGAGCTAGCCTCCTAAACTAGTTTAATAAAAGATGTAGGTGATTCTCCCTGGGAAAGAGAAAATTAAAACCTGTCATACATGTCTCCTACTATATTGTTAATATCATTAAGTATAACTCACATTCTTATATTATCCAGTGGCAACACAGAGCTGAACTAGATCATAGAGTGTCTTTGTTCCTGAAGTGGAGTTTTTAGCCCTGAATTTCACATTTTACCAACTGAAAACTCTGGACAACATGAATGAAAAATTTTGCCCATAAAGATAGTGTCAGTTGCAGCTTTTTTAGCTTAATCATCTGACAAGTTGTCAGAAAACTGACAATTTATCTCTAAGGGAGCTCAGTATTTAACTTTATTCTCTCATCAAAGAATCTACTTGTACAAAGAACCTTGGGTGCAGTTATTGGCATAGTACACAGTCTTTAGTCTCTGAACCTGGAGAGGAGGTAGTAGCACAATTTTAAACACGGACAAACAAGCATATCAATATTGACTTGGACCACGAAGTTCCTCTGAATCCCAGCACTTGAGAAGTGCAGCAGGAACAGGAAGTCAGTCAAACTAAGCTCAGTGGGTCACCAAAGAAGATAAGCAAGAAAAGGAAGGTGTTCCAAGGTAGGGGCATTAAGAGGGTATTGGGATCATGGGAACATGATACACTATATACGGGAATGAAAGTATGAAATCTATTTTGCATAATTAATATGTGTTAGTAAGTAGTTTACCCAGAAAATAATAATAGGTATGTCTTAGTTGGGATTTCTATTGCTGCCATGAAATACCATGATCAAAAGCAAGTTGAGGAGGAAAGAGTTTATTTGGCTTACATTTCCATACCACAATTAATCATCAAAGAAAGTCAGGACAAAAACCTCAAACTGCAGAAACGTGGAGGCAAGAGCTGATACAGAGGCCATGGAAGGATGCTGTTCACTGGCTTGCTCTCCTAGCTTTGCTCAGACTGCTTTCTGATAGAACCCAGGACTACCACCAGCCTATGGATGGAACCACTCATAATGGGTGGTCCCCACTAAGAAAATGTGCTACAGACTTACCTAGAGCCCAAACTTATGAAGGAATTTTCTCAATTGAGGTTTCTTCCTCTCAGATGACTTTAGTATGTTTCAAGTTGACATAAAACGATCCAGCACAAGCTAACACCAGATACATCTAGCTACCCACTTTTATTGTTTTCTATGAGTCTGAATAAACTCTCAAGGGAACAGGACCCTTTCCCAAGAATAAAGATTTAAGATAACCTAATTAAGATAATGGTTGTATTAGTAGGCACAAAATAGCACATTGTTTAAATAATAAAAATAGTTTACACTATCTACATCAAGGATTCAATTCATTAAATTTCCTAAATAATACTAAGCTGTTTTTTTCCCAAATGATGCTTTTATTGCTCCAGTAGTTAGGGATTTAAGGATATTTTAGTATTTTATTCATAATTGTAAAAGTTGACTAAGAAAAAGTCAGTGATACACAATATATCCCATCAATTAAAATTCCTGAATATTCTATATTTTCATTCTTTGAATCTACAATTAGATAATATGGGGCATCCTTACCAATTATTCTCCAAATCCAAACTAGCTCCTTTCATCATTGGTAGTCAATCTTTTTGATAGGAAGACCTCTGAGACTGTCAGGAATTTAAGGTACTGTTCATTGACATGACCTCAGTGACCCCTGTCGTAGAGATTAAAAAGGAATAAAAGTGACAGGCTGAAGAATACATCAAATATATAAGCATATGTGAGTATACTCCATGATGGTTATTAAAGTTTTTAATTTTCACCATTAGCCCTTTAGAAATATTTACTGAAGCAAAGTTGCTACTAGAATTAACACCTGATGCAAGTACACATCCCCGCTGCAAAGGGAGAAGGGTATTTCTTGTCATTTCGTTGGTCAGGCTGTGGGAATTCTCAAGGGATCTTTTTCCATCAAATATTGCATACCCACTATAGAACTGATAATATGATGAAGTGGTAATCAAGGCACATGAACTTCTGCCCACACTGTATACAAAAATACTTGGTCTTCTACATGTGTTTGCCAGTGAGAGTGTTCTTTAAGTTAACTCCAGGAACTGTGGCTAGTGTCTCATTAATGGTAATCCTTGTTTGTGTGTTTAATGAGAGTCTTATTGCTTCATAATTCTCAATGTAAGAGGTACATTTAAATTCTCATAGACATGAATATGTCCACAGGGGATTCAGTGCTAGAAAATAAGTGTTGCAAAATGACAGTTATCAGAACAGCACAGGTGTATGTCTGCTTAGTGTCTGGGTTGCCACATGGAAGCTAATTATTTCTTTATTCTCATCCAGCGGTTCTCAACTTGTGGGTCATGACCTATATTATGATCCATAGCAGTAGCAAAATTATAGTTATAAATTAGCAATGAAACAGATTTATGGTTTGGGGTCACCAACATGAGGAACCATGTTACAGGATCACAGCACTAAGAAGATTGGGAAGCACTGGTCTTAGCTATATTCACTGGCCCAGTTGTTTGGTATCTGTCTTAGTCAGGGTTTCTATTCCTGCACAAACATCATGACCAAGAAGCAAGTTGAGGAGGAACGGATTTATTCAGCTTACTTACACATTGCTGTTTATCACAAAGGAAGTCAGGACTGGAACTCAAGCAGGTCAGGAAGCAGGAGCTGATGCAGAGGCCATGGAATGATGCTCCTTACTGGCTTACTTTTTTCTGGGCTTGCTCAGCCTGCTCTCTTATAGAACCCAAGACTTCCAGCCCAGGGATGGCACCACCCACAAGGGGCCTACCCCCTTGATCAGTAAATGAGAAAATGCCCCACAGCTGGATCTCATGGAGGCACTTCCCCAACTGAAGCGCCCTTCTCTGTGATAACTCCAGCCTGTGACAAGTTGACACACAAAACCAACCAGTACAATTGACCCCTTATCAACTTGACATGCAAACACATCACTGTTAAGCCTCAACGCTTACTTTCTTATTCATCTCCAAGATTTAAAGTCCCACAGTCTTTACATATTAAAAGTTCAATCTATTTAAAATGTCTAATATTTTTTAAAATTCAAAGTCTCTTAACTGTGGGCTCCACTAAAATACATTCTTCCTTTAAGAGGGAAAAATATCAGGGCACAGTCACAATCAAAAGCAAAACCAATGTCTAGGATCTAACTCACAAATTTCTGGGCTCCTCCAAGGGCTTGTGTCACTTCTCCAGCTCTGCACTTTGTAGCACACATCTTGTCTTCTAGGCTTCAGATGCCTGTATTCCACTGCTGCTGCTGTTCTTGGTGGTCATTACATGGTACTGGTGATCTCAAAAACACTGCCATCTTTCGCTGTAACTAGGCTTCAACAATAGCCTCTCATAGACTGTCTTCATGGTGCCAAGCCTCAGTTCCTTTGCATGACCCCTTCAGTCCTGGGCCATCAATTGTAAACTGAGGCTGTCCCTTTACCAATGGCCTTCCCTGGCCTCTCACTGTGCCGAGCCTCAGCTGCTCTTCATGATCCTTTCATGCCTTCAAAACCAGTACCACCTGGATGACTTTTACACATTACCAAGTCCTGCTGCAGCACAAGGTACAACCTTGGCTATCTCTGGAACACGACCTCTTTGTGCTCTCAGAAAGCACTTCCCAGAAGATGTCACCTCAGTGATGCTGTTCTCTTCTTAATCACTGCTAATTTCTTAGCTCCAGCTAACCAGCATCAATAGTCCTAGTAATGCAAAGTTTTCGCTTTAGTAGTTCTGGTATCTTGTTAATGACAGCTGATACTTCAGCCCCAGCTAACCAAAACCACAGAATCGTCACAATCAAAACAACATGGCCCTGATAAGAGTCTTTAATCCTCCCTCTGAAATTTCATAAGCCAGGTCTCTATCTCTGCACTGTTCTCAACATGATCTTCCAAGCTCCTACAGAACATCCCACAGAGTTCTTAACAACCAATGGCTCTTCTAGCTCAAAGTTCCAAAGTTCTTCGACAGTCTTCTCCAAAACATGGTCAGGTTGTCACAGGAATACCCCACTGTGCTGGTACCAATTTGTCTTAGGGTTTCTATTCCTGCACAAACATCATGACCAAGAAGCAAATTGGGGAGGAAAGGGTTTATTCGGCTTACACTTCCACATTGCTATTTATCACCAAAGGAAGTCAGGACTGGAACTCAAGCAGGTCAGGAAGCAGGAGCTGATGCAAAGGCCATGGAGGGATGTTCCTTACTGGCTTGCTTCCCCTGGCTTGCTCAGCCTGCTCTCTTATAGAACCTAAGACTTCCAGCCCAGGGATGGCACCACCCACAAGGGGCCCTACCCACTTGATCACTAATTGAGAAAATGCCCCACAGCTTGATCTCATGGAGGCACTTCCCCAACTGAAGCTCCCTTCTCTGTGATAACTCTAGCCTATGTCAATTTGACACACAAAACCAGCCAGTACAGTATCTGCACTAACATGGAACTCTTGTCTTTTTTACCTTCACATCTGGTTTAGACAAAGTTCAGAATTTCTCTTACATTTTACTACACTGGATACATGAGGAATGTTTAATTCAGGTTTCTCGGTGTTATTGTAGCTTGATCTCAGTGGAAGAAATATAAATGATTTCAGGTAGAATGACTACATGACTAAAACGAGAGGTCCAAAAATGTCGCTTACCTTCTTTCCCTGTAAAAGGATTGTGTGTGTGTGTGTGTGTGTGTGTGTGTGTGTGTGTGCTATTAAAATTTTACTCATTAGCAAAAAAACAAAACAAAAATCTACAAGAATACAAACAAAAGCAAAAACAAAAACTTGTCTTAAAATAGAATTTATGCATTTGATCAAAATACAAAAATGTAGAAACTTGGGCTAAGTCAATTTTCTTCACTACTCTATAACACTCTTCTTCATTCTGAGAAAATTTCTATTTCCAAAGAAAATAAGAACCAAAATGCATAGATTCTAAGTCCTTAGGCCAGGAGTTTTTACTGTCTAAAGTACCATATGCTTCAGTAAGGAGCTTTAAAATTTAATATTCTGTAGCACAATAGGGTGACTAAATTTTATGACATTTTATAAAGTAAAAGAAATGTCCTTAACAAAATGTTTATGGAAAGAGCCATTAGTTTCCTTATTTGATCAAAGTATAATGTGTACATGTATAAAATTGTGTCAATTTAAAAGACACATTACATTTTAATATGTTACATTGTATTATGATTCCCTGGTTTTTGTCTTCTGTCTAGACAGTAAACTCTTGTTCCAAAATTTTGCTTTCCTTTGGGTGCTTGATTGAATCTCAGAACCTTCTGTGTAGTAGATTACCATCACAACATTTTTATTTGTTTATTTTTTTAAAGATTTATTTTATTCATGTATGTCTGTGTGAATTTGCACACATGTGTGTGCAGGTGACATGGAGGCTGAAAAGACAAAGCAGATCCCTTGGGTATGGAGTTTCAGTTATATGTGGGTATTAGAACCCCAACACTGATCCTCTGATAGAGCAGTAAGTGCCCTTAATTCCTGAGGCATCTCTCCTGCTCCTTGTTTGTTTGAGGCAGGATCTTTAAGCTCAGGCTAAAGTTCATACAAATCCTCCTGCCTCCTGGGTGCTAGTTTTGCAGTCATGAGCCATCACACTTGGCTGTCACGACATTTCTAAAATAAAGCTTGGTACAAAGCAGAGAAGACATGACTCAGACAAGTCTTACTAATTTTTAGTGATTTTATTTATTCTTAGACAGTCTTACACATACAGTGTAACTTGATCATATATACCCCCAATTTTACCCCTAACACATGGCCCTCCCACCTTCATATCCTTCCCCCTTTTTTAAAAATAACCCAGTGAATTCAATTTGTGCTGCCTGAATAAGCACAGGGAGCTTATCAGCAAGTCTTAGCATTTCAGTCCAATTAACATCTCAGGTTCATCCTGAGAATAACAAAATCTTTTGTTTATATAGAATTGTGAGGATCAGGGTTGAGGAGATGTCTCAGTGGGTAAAAGTACTTTAACAAGCAAAAGGACATCATTTCAAATGCCTCAAACCCATATTTTAAAAAAATAGGTGTAGTTATACAACCTCTGTAGTCTTAGCACTGCAGAGTGCAAAGACAGGTTAGGTAGGCCTTGCTGGTTCATAGCCTAGCTCCAGATACAGTGGAGATGCCTCAGTGGAATAACAAAATGTATAACAAAGTAATAAAAGAGACTATGCAATGACCTCAGCATCCATGTGCATGCACCCAGGCACGTGTATATATATATATATATATATATATATATATATATATATATATAT
>JADRCD010177825.1:0-13731 GCA_019843815.1 Montemys delectorum
GGCCCTGGGAGATGGGGCCCTCCTTCTTCAGGATCCTCAAGTGGCAGTAGCCAGACTGGGGAATTTATAAAGAACAGAGGTTTATTTGGCTTCTGTCCCTGGAGTCTGGGCAATACAAGAGCATGTGGTGCTGACACACGACAAAGACCTCATGCAGTCTTTCCCTTGTCTGAAGGGCAGGCAAGCACATTCAGGACAGAAGAAAATCATTTTATCAGGAACCCGCTCCCGTGACAATGGAAAGAGCCCTCTTGACGCTGTCACAATGGCATATAAAAAATGTCAAATGAGTGTTGGGAAATGGAGTCAAATCAACCAAAGCTGGGCTTCTTAGAAATCTCACCAAATATTTGGTTTGTCCTATAACAAATACAGTTCAAAACATAATTATTAGGTTAGAAAGATGGCCCAGCAGTTAAGGGGACGAATGATCTTCCAAAAGACCCAGGTTCCATTCCTAGCACCCACTGTGGCTAGCAACTGTCTGTAACCCCAGTGCTCTTTTCTGGCCTCCATGGTCACCACACAAACATAGTCGCACAGGTGGACATGCAGGTGAAACACCAATACACGTAAAAAAAATAAATGTAATTATCTGGTTCTCTCCAGCTGCAAGGCATGCTGAGAGATGCAGTTGTTATTGTTGTTGTTGATGTTGTTGTTGTTGTTGTTGTTGTTGTTGTATACCCAAGTTCAGGAGGCTCACAGCTGCTGACTCCTCCAAATTCAAGCAATGTAACTCCTTCCCCTTTTTGTTGACATGTGCACACAAAGACACATGCAGGCACACACACATAATAAAAATAAAATATTTCTAAGATGTTTAAGAAGACTATGACAATTTGTGATGTCTAAGCAAAAATCACACCAAATGTATGCCTCATAGAGTTTTTGCTCAAGGTTACACTAAAGCAGAAAACATTACTTCTCTTGGAAAGTGGGGGAAATAACATAGAGGACAAAAGGATGTGGGTGGCAAATATTGAAATGGTAGTTCCAGATGCCTGAGGTGAGGACCACTGGCATTGGGCTTAATGGCCCTCTTCCTAGAGAAAATCCAGGCCCATGGAGGAGACTCAACTTGTCCACATCCCCATATAATTGCATCGTTAGGTTGATAACATCACCTTTAAGCCCCAGTGAATCACCCAAACACCACACTGGAGAATAACTGCCGTGCGCCTTCCAGTACCTTAGATGAAAACCCTTTCTATAAAAATACAATTTTGGGTGCTGGAGAGATGGCTCAAGCGGTTAAGAGCACCAACTGCTCTTCCAGAGGTCCTGAGTTCAAATCCCAGCAACCACATGGTGGCTCACAACCATCCGTACTGAGATCTGATGCCCTCTTCTCGTGTGTCTGAGGACAGCTACAGTGTACTTACATATAATAAATAAATCTTTAGCTGGGCGGTGGTGTCACATGCCTTTAATCCCAGCACTTGGGAGGCAGAGGCAGGCAGATTTCTGAGGTCGAGGCCAGCCTGGTCTACAGAGTGAGTTCCAGGACAGCCAGGGCTAGACAGAGAAACCCTGTCTGGAAAAACCAAAAAAAAAAAAAAAAAAGTCTTTAAAAAATAAATAAATAAAAATACAATTTTTGGATAGGACCTTTTTCTGTAAATATAAGCATAGTCCTTGACATAAATACAATTCAAAGCACGATGTAGTAACTGGTAGTGTCTCAGAGGGCTCTGTGATAGATCCATGGGGGCCCTGATGGCGACAGACAACACCTAAAACGCTAGCTGCCAGTTCGCAAGAAGCCTTTTTCGATGTCCTTCAGGGCTGAGTTTCACAACCGTGGTGACTTTTGTCAGCATTTCTGGGAAATAGAGGGCAAGCTTGTGAAACAGTACAGCAGGAACACAAGCCAATGACTTGAGGCCAAGAGGAGCAATACAAATGAAGGTCCACATGAGGGGGTCTCACGTCGCCTCGTTTGGAAGTAGAACCTTCTGAGCAGAGATGCAAATGTGTGTCAGATATATGCAAATTTGGGGGGGGGGGGAATGTGCACATTTGCCTCATAAGCCTCAAAGGAGGAAAGTACACCCTTATGCATTTTTTTCCTGTTTGGGTGGGACTGCGTGCTAGGGATCAAATTCAAGGTTTCTTAGGCAAGTACTCCACCACTAAACTATAGCCTTGCCTTGAAGTTTTTCTCTTGGAACCCAGACTGTAACGAACGCGCCGATGTGTGTCCTTTTGTTACAGTATGCAACCTCACCGACATGCTCTCCAAAGAGATACAAAGTAATTCCGACTTCAGAAGGTCTCAGCCTTCAGTCGGCCACACATTTAAGTGACCCAGAAGGGGCATGGGCTGTTGGAGGCCTCTGACACACTGGACACGTTTCTAGCTTCTAAACTCGGAACTGAGTAACAGCATGACGCAGTCCCCGGGTCTGCGGTCCCTCTATCCGTCCAGGATTGGCTCTGGAGGAGACAGGAGTGATAAGTGCTCAAGGTCTCTTGGCCTCCGGAGTGGCTGAAACTTTGAGATAACTCTGTTTTTTATCCACACAGATTTGTGGATGAGCTGTTTGTGATGATTCTCCACCAGAGCATCCTTCCTCCACAGGAGTAAGAGAGGGAGTGTTGGTGGGTGAGGGTGAGAAGAGACTACGACAGAGACAGGGGCCTGCCCCGGTTTCTAGTTAACGCTGTGTCTGGTATATCATGATGGGGGAGGGGGGGAGCTGCAAACTTAAAACAGCCTGGACTAATAATGCACAGGGACTAGGAAAGATGATCTGCTGTCATTTAGCCTCTGCACACTACCCTGCTGTACGTTCTGCAAGTGACATGTCGTAAATAACACCCAGACACAAAACTGGAGGGGTGGGGGAAGGGAGAAGTCGTTGCCGTCTCTACAGCCACACGCACGTGCAAAGAGATAAGCAAAGACAGGTATGACCTTAAACTCATCCATGACAGCTATTCTTGGTTGTCAACTTGACTACAACTGGAATTATCTAAAATCAAAGCAGCTGAGTTCACCTGTGAGGGGTTTGGGTTTTTTTGGTTTTGGTTTTGGTTTGGTTTGGTTTGTTTTTTTTTTTTTTTTTTTTTGCCTTAAATCATTTGAAGTGGAAAGACCCACTTTTAATCCAAACCCTGTGATATTGGAAGACACACCTTTAACCCAGATCTTTTCAGGTGGGAAGAGACACCTTCAATCTGGGCCGCACCTTCTGCTGGCAACCTATATAAAGGACATGGAAGGAGGAAGCTCTCACTCTGGCTGCTTGCCCTCCCTCTCACTGGCAATTCCGTTCCTTCACTGGCATAAGAGCTGACTTCTTTGGGATTCTAGCATACACTGAAGACCAGCTGAGACATCTAGCCTTGTGAAATGAACACATAAGGGATTCTCAGACCTTTCATTAGTACTCAACCATTGTTGGACCACGGCCTGTAAGCTATTCTAATAAATTCTACATATAGATATGTACATACGTATATGTGGGCATATATATTCATTCTATAAGTTATGCTCCTCTAGCGAACCCTTACATATCAATCTTTCTGTCACAGAAATCTAGAAATGATTTCCAGATGGTTCCATGGGTCACAGCTTATCATTACGTCAGGGAGCAGCAGGCTGCTTCTGACCACATCCAAATGAATGGCTCATCAACAAATCTGTGAGAGCAAATTTGGCCTTTGCAGCATGCCTGAGCCATCTCCAGCCCCGCCACTGTGGTCTCTGCACTCTGTCCTGCATTAGCTACCAAAACCACAATAATTGATATGGACCAGATACGGCTTCAGGCCCAGAATAATTTCTACTTTTCCCTAGTCTCTTGGCAGCACTCTTATGCCCATCTTTTTCCTCTTGGCCAAATAGGACAGGAAATCACATGTACACACACACAAAAGCATTGAGATGCTGTATTCCAAGAGTTAGATGTCTGCCTTTCTCCCTCTAATGATAAGGGACTCCACACCAAAATCATCTGAGAAGAAAGTCTCAGTGAAAGATTATTTAGGTCAGGTTGGCCTGTGAGTATGTCTGTGGGGATTATCTTGATTGCTTGAGTTGAGGTAGGAAATCTTGCCCACTCTGGGTGGTTCCATTCCCTAGGCAGGTGATTTTGAATCACGTAGAGTAGAGAAATCTGAGCACAGGCTTTGCTCTCTGCTCCTGATTATGGATGAGGTATAGCCAGCTTAAGTTCCTTACAACCTGTAAGCTCCCACCCCTGTGACTTCCCCCACTCTGATAGACTTTCACCTGGAACTGTGAGGTAAATAATTTCTCCCCTAACTTGCCTTTTTTCCCCCATGATATTACAGCAAAAGAAGTAAAACCAAGACACTCTCTGAGCCTGAAAGCATGGGAGGCTCGAGGAGGCAGTGAGCTATGAGCTAGGAAGCACAGTTACATCTCAGGGGAGGCTGAAAGCTAGAAAGCTGGTGGAGTTGCGTGTGACAGTAAATCTAATAGGGCAGTAGTTTGAACAAAACAGGAATTTGTTGACCTCAGACATAAAACCACACTGGACGTAGACAGTCTACAGCTAATGAGGAAGCTATACAAAGTTGCCAGGGACTGACTGAAAGTCTCCCGTGTCATGGCTCCTACCCTCTACACACAAGGCTTCCGTGGCTGCATGAATCCTAGATGTCTTGGGAATGTAGCTCAGTTGGTGAAGTGCTTGCCTATCATGCATGAAGTCCCGGGTTCACTTCTAAGCACTGCAAAATAAAGTATGATGGTGTGTCCCTATAACGGGGGTTCTTGGAAAGCAGAGAGAGGAGAAGCCTGTGTTCAAGGTCATCCTTGGCTGCGTAGCAACTCAGAGCCCAGCCTGGGTACCTGAGACACTGTCTCAAACAATAGAAAAGAAAAAGAAAGGAAGGAAGGAAGGAAGGAAGGAAGGAAGGAAGGAAGGAAGGACGGAAGGAAGGAAGGAAGGAACATGATTGTCTTTCTGACCATCAAGACCTGGGGTCTAATTCCTCTGTCCTAAAATCCAAGTAGACCGGTAGAATTTGGTAGGCATGAACTTGTATGAATAACAGAACTTAGGTTCATCAAAGTCTGAGACCATCATGCTGTAAGAAAGCCCTTCAGGGCCAGGTGGTGGTGGCGCATACCTTTAATCCCAGCACTTGGGAGGCAGAGGCAGGCAGATTTCTGAGTTCGAGGCCAGCCTGGTCTACAGAGTGAGTTCCAGGACAGTCAGGGCTACACAGAGAAACCATGTCTCAAGAAAAAAAAACAAACAGAACAAAACAACAACAACAACAACAAGAACGCCCTTCAGGGAGAACCGAGGTCCCCATGAAGCCATCGGTGAACTGTAGAAAGCGCCACTGAAACCAAACAGGTTCTGTTTGTCTGCTGAATTTATGGCTGGTTGATTTTTGAGACAGTCTCACTATGAACCCCAGGCTAGCCTCCAACTTGCAGCATCTTTCTGCCTCCACTCCATTTACATACAGTGGGTGTGTTGGGCTGTGACTGTCTGTCGGCCAGGAAGCATCTCTACCTCTGAAGCCATGTCAACGTCCCTTCAGGACACAACCCCAAAGCAAGTTCCCGGACTTGCCATCCAGTTGTCGCCAATTCCCTGCAGAAAGCGAACTTTGTGTAACGGTAAAACATTCTTCCTTACCGAAGAAAAATGTCTGCACCACTGTTCTCTCACTTTGCCCTTGTCAGCTGGAAGGTTCCCCCGGCTCTCTGGGCATGACTTTGCTCTGGGATACATGCGGACAGTCTTCCCAGGGCACATCTGGCCTCATAAAGAGCACTGGTTTCCAGGGTCTCATCCTCATTCACCCTTTCCCAGTGCAGCTGGACGAGGAGCTTGGAGTTCACCAGAGCCTCCCCTGCCTCTGAAGAAGACAAAGACCCCCTCTTGGCTCGCCCATGCTGCTGGAGTGCTTCTTTACCCCGTGTTGAGAAACACAAGGCTAGACCCACACACAAAGGAGCAGCATCTTTGGGGGACACATGAAGGCTCTGTCATCTCACCTGGCTCGGGGAAGTTCCTACTTTGTGCCCTTGCTGATTTACTGAGGAGGAAACATCTGGGCTGAAACTATTTATCTTCTCAGTTTATGTAGCCAAGTGGGCAAACAGTTCCTTATGAACAGAGTCGGGGCAAGAGGAAGGAGGCTGCCACTTCTACTAAGCGCTAATGCTAAGCATAAATAGAGGGAAATGTTTATAGTAATTATTTTGTGCTACAAAAACGTATTTGTTATTCTCTTATATACTACATCCTAATTGCAGTTTCCCCTCCTTCTCCTCCCCCCTACCCCATTTCCTCTCTCCACCACATCCACCCCTGACTCTGAATACCCTCAGAAAAAAAAGCAGGCCTCCCAAAGACATCAGCCAGACGTGGCAAAGCAAGTACAATAAGACCAGGCATGCTGGCAGTGGTTGTGGTGCACACCTTTAATCCCAGCACTAGGGAGGCAGAGGCCAACAGAGTCTACAGAATGAATTCCCAGACTGTCAGGGTGACATAGAGGAACCCTGTCTCGAAAAACAAAACAAACAGACAAAAACAACAACAAAACCTAAAAGACCAGGCACATACCGTCCACATCAAGGCTGGACAAGGCAACCCCGTAGGAGGAAAAGGGTCCCAAAGGCAGGCAAAAGATTCAGACACACCCCAACTCCCACTGTTAGGAGTCCTCCAAGAATACCATGCTATTCAGCCATAACATAGAAAAAAAGGACCTTGGTCAGACACCTACAGGCTCCCTGATCTCTGAGAGCCCCCATCCATCCCCATCAGTTGATTCTATGGACCGTATTCTTATGGTGTCTTTGGCCCCTTGGTTTCCTCCTATCCACATTTTTTTTAAAAATATTGAATAACTTGCAACAGCAAATGAAGATGAATAGAAGATTTACGAGGCTGTCAAAAACGAGCACACATATTCCATCAGGATGAAGACTCTTGGGGAAATGGAATGGAAATGGGAATCTTAGAAGAGGAAGGGAGACATGAGAGACTTCTGAATGTCAACAGGATTTGCCCCTGCCACTTAAAGTGTGATGGCTTTCAAGCCAGTACATCCTTTGAACACCCTTTGGCCCAAATTTTAAAACAGCGTAACATTTTCACTTTAAAGTGTCAGCATTTTATCATGTGACAAGATGTTCATTCTTATGACTGCTTAAAGTTATGATATAAAAAGATTACAAATGTCCAGTTATATGTGATGAGGATGGATTTTTTTTTAAATGTCTTTAGGAAACACGCAAGCTAACAACATTCTTGAATGGTGTTGTTCTAGAGCAAGCAGTCACATGGCCCTCGCTTAGGAGGCAGGAAGAAAGCTTTTCTTGGTGTGCTCACAGAGCCTGTTGTGTGGGTGGGTAAGTACAAGCTTGTGCTTGGTCCTGTGTGCGTGTGAACACAGATTTCTACTGATGATTCAGAATTTTATCCTGTGCTACATGTTTTTATTTTAATATGTAACTTTTGTGCCAAGCCAGACTATCTATTTATTTACTTCTTTATATTTGCTTTAGTAACACTGAAGATGGAGCCCAGCAAGGACAGTATACACTCAGCAGGGGCTCTGCCTCTGACCCACATCCCTAGTCAATAACAGCTTTCTTTCTTTTCTTTTTAAAGATGTATTTATTTTTATTTTATGCATTACGAGTGTTTTGTCTGTATGTAAGTGTGTACACCACATGCATAGAGGTGCCCACAAGAGCTAGAGTGCCTCAGATTCCCCAAAACTGGAGTATTTATAATGCCATTGTGAGCCACCAGGTGGGTGCTGGGAACTGAATCTAGAAGCAGGCATAAGAACAGGCATGTCCAGAGAAGAGACAAAACTTTCGCGCCAAGAACAGCCAGTGCTCCAAACTGATGAGCCATCTTTCCAGCCCCTGGCTTCATTTTCTTAAAGAGAAATGGAAGAAGTCTGGAGACAGAAGAGTGGAGAAATGGGGAACGTGGAATGGCTGCCGTGGAACAGAACGAGGTCACAGAAGCCACAAGGGCCCTGCCATTTGAAGAAGGCTCCATGGATGAGAGTGGAGGGTTCTCAAATGGTCCAGACTATCTGGCATCAGGTCTGGGCACAGTTCATGCCAAAGGCACAGGTCCCTACTTTTAAGAAATGTGATTCTGTGCCAGGTCCCTACTTTCAAGAAATTTGTTTTCCAGTAGATACTCAGCAGTGGAAAACACCAAGATGAGTCAGGAGGTAGTTCAAAACCAACTTGGGGTTGCATAATGATACCCTGTCTCAAAAAACTCACAACTGGACTGGAGAGATGGTTTAGTGGGTAAAGAGCCTGCCCTGCAGGTGTGAGGACCTCTAGCCTTCACACAGAAAGCAAGGCATGGTGGCACGATCCCAGCACTAAGGGACAGAGACAGGTAGATCCAGGGGTTGCTGGTAGCCAGTCTAGCTGAAATGGCAAGCCCTAGGTTCATTGAAAGACCCTGTCTCAAAAACCAAGGTAGACAAGCAGTTGCGGAAACCATCCTGAGGCTCACATAAGCCAGCCTCTCCACAGACACTGTGATAAAACACCTGTGCTAGTCAATGTATAAAGAGGAAAGACTTATTTTGGTTCATGGTTTCAGTTCGAGGCCTTTGGGTCTGTGGCAATGTGTGGTACATTCTGGTGCGACTGTGTGGCAAAGAACACTTGGTTACGTCAGGGTGTCCAGGAAGCAGGGTCCTAACAAACCACTGAAGGGCACTCTCCCAGTGAGCTAATTTCCTCCCACTAGACCCCACCTCTTACTGTCTTCAGGCTCCACCACTTGCCAACAGGGCCATAATCAGGAGACCAAATATTTCTTCAGGCCTTGGGAGGACATTTTAGACCTAACCTGCACCAGGTGATGTGCATGACTGAGCAGTGTTGGCCTCCACTGATCTCCTCCACTTCTTTCCTGCTCCTAGTCTACTTCCTGTTGAGGAAGGATGGCTTTTCCTCCTTCCTTGATAGTCCTTCTGGCCTTCCTGCAAGGATGGGTTTTTCCTGTTTACAGTGTCTCCTCAGGTTCATGCTCTGAACATTTGGCCCCCAGCTTGCCTTGCCGTTTTAAAAGCTGTGGAGCCCTTAGGTAGTGGGGCCTGGCTGGAGAAAGTTGATCACCAAGGATGGGCCTTTGAAAGTTATTCCAGCACGGTCTCTCTGCTCCCTGGTCTGTGTCATGGACAAATGATGGCCTGTCCCCGTGACGATGGAGCTGTCCTGCTGGGCCTCCCCTGCTCTGATGGACCTACATCCTCCTGAAACTATGATACAAGAAAACCCTTCAAGTTGCTTTGTCTGGAACTTGGTTCCAGCAACAAGAAAAGTAACTAATGCACAGGTAAAGATGGATATGCATTTTATCTTCCCCCTTTTCTACACACACACACACACACACACACACACACACACACGCATGCACACACAGGCTTTTGACTTTTGGCTTAACAGTACACCCTCTGGACAGCTTTTTCCATGGGTGCAAAGGAAGTAGTCTTGCCCCCTTTCCCTGTCCTATAACATTCTACCACAGGATGCCCATAGCTCCTCCGGTTTCCTAATAGGGACCTTTAGAATGTTTCCACAACCACATCATTTGTCTATAAGTGATGCTACTATGAGCAACTAGATATGCATCCCTACCATCGCTGGTTACAGACACCCCCAGGGATGAGTTCCCAGAAGAGCTACTCCACCTCTCATTCCTTGCAAACTCTTACTCACCCTGTGACACCCACAGCTCAGAGAACCAGGCCTATGAAAAGGCGTGTCCACCTAGATGAGGAAACACACCTGCTCATGTTCAATCACAAGTACCAGCAGCACGGGGCATGCCCCCTCCTCTTTGGCTTCTCTAGTCTTATTAACAAATCCAAATTAAGGCTTAAGGTTTTATTTTGTTGTTCGGCGTGGTGGTTGGTGGGCTTTGAGATAGACTGTCACTACACATCCCACATTTTGTCCTGAGCTCCTGGCATCCCCACCACACCTGGCTTAAGTTTACAAAGAGACTCGGACACTCCCGGCGGGGATGAGGTGTGCTTTCTCTGAGCTTAGTGATCAGCAGCACGTCCTCGGTACACCCTAAAGGCTTATGAGTGGCAGTGTCCGTTTCAGGACACATGGTAAATCCCAGTTATGGGCCCTCCTCCACACAACGCCATGCCATGTCTTAAGAAAAGCCTTTCCGGGAAGTGGTGGCGCATGCCTTTAATCCCAGCACTTAGGAGGCAGAGGCAGACAGATTTCTGAGTTCGAGGCCAGCCTGGTCTACAGAGTGAGTTCCAGGACAGCCAGGGCTACACAGAGAAACCCTGTCTCGAAAAACCAAAACCAAAACCAAGAACAACAACAACAACAAAAAGGAAATCCTTGCACATCTGCACACACTGCACACTAACTGTTCATATGTTTCTGTCTCCTGAGATGTTAACAGCATTCACCAAGGAGCAAGGAAATAAGGGGCTACAACAGAGCACAGCCTTCCAGTAGTATGTGCCGAAGCTATGTGTGTACACTGAGGCACACACAGTATCTCCATGTCCTGCGTAACATGAGTTGGTCCACAAGCATGGTCCTGGATGTGTCTATCTTAAGATGAAGTGGGACCTTTAAAAAAGTAATTCAATAATTAGAGTCTGATGCTCTCAGGAAGGACTGATGATATCCCTAGTTATAACTATTGATGATAACTAGGGACTCTAGTTAGTTCTTACAAGAATGATATTATAAAAGAGCATACCCTTAAGCTCTCTGGCCTCCTGTGAGCTCTCCCATCGAGATGTCACTGTCTTGAGGGCCTCTGCAGAACACAAGCTCCAGTTCTGGACTTCCACCCTCCACCTCTGAGGAAATACATCTCCTGTCATCATTTGGATCTTAAATGTCCCCAAAGGCCCTTGTTGAAGGCTTGGTCCCCAGCCTATGGTGCTACTGGAAAGTAAGGGGGCATCTTGGAAGAGAAGCTGAAGACAGGAAGTGGGGCCTTGAGTAATTTGTTCTTGAAGAGGACTATGCTCTGGAACTTTCCTCTCCCTCTATTCCAATTACTGTTTTGGTTTTGTCGAGACAGAGCCATGCAATGTAACCCAGACCAACTTGGAACTCACAATTCTCCTGCCTTTTGATTGTTAGCTTTAATTACCAACTTGGTACAACCCAGAGTAATTTGGCACAAGAGTCTCAACGGCGGATGTCTACAACAACCCAATGTCTACATTAGAGTGGTTTATGGGCATGCCTAGGAGAGATTATCTTAATTAAATCAATGATTTAGGAAGACCCGTCCCACTATGGGTGGCATCATTCCCTTGAGCAGAGGATCCTCAACTGTGTAAGAGTGGAGAAATCAAGCTGAGTACAAGCAAGCAAATAAATGAACATGCATGAATTCATTTTTCAGTCTTGACTGTTGAAGTGCTATGACTAGCTGTTGGAAGTTCCTGTCTTGATTTCCCCACAATGATGGAATTTAACCTAGACTTGAAAACGGAAATAAACCCCTTTGTGACCTAAGTTCCTTTTAGTCAAGGTATCCCATAACAGCAATGAAAATGAACCAGAACATTTCTCAGCATCCCGCATGCCGGGATTGTGAACACATACCACCATGCCTGGTGGAATTATCTACAGAATAAGAATCAAGAGCATTTGCGGGAGGACTCAGGGGTCGAAACCAGGACTTTGGTTATGTGAGGCTCACCACTGAGGCACATCCCCAGCCTCATTCCTTCCCTATTTCTTTGCTATCCCACTACCATGAAAACGAGTCCACAGACACACACATGCCTACCACAACCACAGGCACACATATGCCCACCACAGACACACACATGCCAAGCACAGGCCCACACATGCCAAGCACAGACACACACATGTCCAGCACAGACACACACATGCCCACCACAGACACACATGTCCAGCACAGACACACACATGTCCAGCACAGACACACACATGTCCAGCACAGACACACACATGCCCACCACAGACACACATGCCCACCACAGGCACACACATGCCCACCACAGACACACACATGCCCACCACAGACACACACATGCCCACCACAGACACATACATGCCCACCACAGGCACACACATGCCCACCACAGGCACACACATGTCAAGCACAGACACACACATGCCTATCACAGACACACACATGCCAAGCACAGGCACACACATGTCCAGCACAGGCACACACATGTCCAGCACAGGTACATGGCAATGGAGCCAAACAACTGTAACTTGAAAACCCTGAACCTGTGAACCAAAATAAGCCTTTTCCTTGATCAGGTCGACCATGTGCCCCATATCTCTTTCTATGATGCTCAGTCTCAGGCATTTCATTACAGTAACAGATGGCAGACTAAAGCAGTGATAACAGCCGGCCACAACTCCACATTGTTGTTGTTGTTTGTTTGTTTGTTTATTGGTAAGCATACGAAGTGGTGAGTTTCACCATGGTATCTTCTTACACATGTGCCAAAGTACTTTGTTCTGACCCTTTCCCCATATTCTGTCTTTAAATAGTGATATTCTTTCACTTAATCTCTGTGTTGTCTTACGTTAACTTGAAACAAGGTAAAGTCATCTGACAAGAGGGAGACTCAACTGAGAAACTGTCTCCGTAAGACTGAGCCATCAGCAAGCCTGTAGAGCATTTTCTTAATTAGCGATTGATTGATGTGGGAGGAACCAGTAAGCAGCACCCCTCCATGGCCTCTGCATCAGCTCCTGCCCCAGGTTCCTGCTTGATTTGTATTCCTGCTGTTGTTCTCCTCAATGAACTGTGATTCGAGATACGTAAGCCGGGGGTGAGGCACAAAAAAAAAAAAAGTCAAAGGCACATCATTGCTACCCCTACCATTCCTGGTACATCAGTCTCAAAACTGACAGAGAGAGATTAGGAAAGTTGCCCAAAGATACACAGCCAGCTAATGGTGGAGCCAAGTCCAACTCAGGCAACCTGACTCAAGTCTAACTCTTTATTTCAATGCTGTTCTTCTTAGTAATTAGTTTTAGAAAGCTTTTTATATTTAATAATGTGTGTATCTGAGTCAGGATTTGTGTAGTGAGTGCTTGAGCCCAGTGAGGCCAGAAGAGGGCATCAGATCCCCTGGAGACAGAATTACATGCAGTTACGTCCCACCTGAGTGCTGGGCACTGGTCCTCTACAAGAGCAGTGTATACTCTTAACTGCTAAGCCACATCTCCAGGCAATAGTGAGTTTTTTGGGTAACATTTATTTATATTTCTGTGTCTGTGTGTATATGTTATATATGAGGGTATACATGTATATAGAAGTCAAAGGGTAGTGTGTTTGAATGCATGCAAATGCATGCATGTATGTATGTGTGTGTGTGCGCGCTCACTTGTGTGTGCTAGCTATCCATTAGATATTGCTTAGAAGAAGGCTCCTCTATACATTTCAAAATCCAAAATTAGTATAGTTTGCCAAAAGTACAAGTCTGTATCTCACATAAATGAAAACTATTTCGTGATTTTCACGGTGATTGGACTCCATGTCTTAGTCACTGTTCTACTGCTGTGAAGAGACACCATGACCAAGACAACTCTTATGAAAGAAAACATTTAGCCGAGGGCTTGCTTACAGTTTCAGAGGTTTAGTTCATTGTCACCGTGGTACATTTGGTGCTGAAGAAGTAGCTGAGAGCTACATCCTGATCTGCAGGCAGAGAGAGAGAGAGAGAGAGAGAGAGAGAGAGAGAGAGAGAGAGAGA
>JADRCD010177826.1:0-21958 GCA_019843815.1 Montemys delectorum
ATTTTATTTTATTTATTTTTTTGCACCAGTGAATTTGCTCAGTGGCCACAGGCAAGGGAATATCCTGAGTGCCTTCCGTGGGTCCCACATTACGAAAGAAAAGAACAATTTCCTAGAAAATTTTCTATTACCTCCATATATATGTGTCCCCCACATACAACATATTAATTTAAAAATTTCAGTTAAAAAGAAAAGATAAATTTTTTTCCTATAGGTAGAAATGTTTAAATAATGCCCATGGTAAGGACATATTTATTTGTTCATTAATTAATTAAAATAAATGTTTCTTCTATAATATTCTATAAACTATATAACTTTTATTTAATGAAAGTTATAGAAAAGTATAAATGATATTTAATTTTCTAATATTTTTATTATCATTAGATTTCTTGGGCTAGAGATAGGGATGGATTTCTGATATACTTCTCCATGTATGTTTTATGAAATAAAGATATATTTCTTTCATCCTTTCTAAAGAGGGAAAAATGGTGTTTTCATTATGTAAGAATTAATTTTCTCTTAGTTTCCCCAGTGTCTTAATGAATTATTATCATAAAGCAGTTGATAAGAGGATTAGAGAATCACTGAAGTAAGCAAAGCATTTCTTTGTTTTCCCACTTATTAGGCTACTGGTTACGTTTTGAAGAGAATATGACCATTTGAATATTGGAGTGGAACTTACTGAGCATATACTATGAGCACAGTCATTATCTACGAGGGCTGCACTGGCCAAAGGCCTCAGACTAGATGATGCAGACAGCTCACATAAACGTTCTTACTGTCTGGAAACTGGAGGTCTGAGATCATGGCACCCAGTGTTTGGGTTCCGGGGGAGCCCCTTCCTAGCTTTCAGGTAGTTGGTGAGCTTACAAAGCTTTTTCTTGGTTCATCTAATTGTTCTCTTTTGAAAAACCTGATTTTGGTTAAACAAATGTTAATCTCAGAGCAGAAGACCCTAGACTTATGATTACCTAAACCAAATCTAAATCCAGACGCCCTCTTTCTCAATATAAACTTGAATTCTACAGTTTAAATACATGAATTGTAATGGGACAGAAGCAATGACTTTATGAAATGGGCTGTGATTTTTTTTTTGTAATTTCAGTAACTGTTTTGTAAATGTAGTTGGCCTGAGGTGTCCTCTACAAGTCAGATGTTGATGTTAGAAGAAGACAGCGATGCAGAAGTCACTGAGGTAGTGTGTCTTTTCACTGAAACATTAAGGATGCTGTAGTAAACCTTCGGTTCAGTACAGTTGTCTGTGCAGACTTCCAGACTTCGCTCAATGCATGTGACTGAACAGTGATTTTTATATTGAAGCTATGAAATGGGCAGCCACATAAATCTATCATCAATAAAATCCACACTGTTATGCTGATTTTAGGGTTTTGCCAATTATTACTATGTAAAATTGGGGAAAATGAAGAACAACGTTATGAACAGAATTGCCAAGAGATTGATGTGAATTTAAGGAAAGTGGTTTTTTGTTTCAGTATGCATTTTGTTTCTTTGTGTCATGTTTTTATAATATAGGAATATGGAACCTCTGGATAATTTATGTTATATATTAATTCTTATCTCTAAAATCAGGCTAGATGGTCTTTAATTAACAAGATGAAGTTTGCTAATAACTTTTATTATACAAAGGAATCCTTGATTTTAAGGACCTTACACTCTCTGTCCTAAAGTAAGACACTTCCTTAAGATATATCCCTGCTGGCACAGACTTTTTAAGTCACAAACTATACTGGACACAAAATGCCCTGAACGAGTGTGTTGTTGACATGGTCATGACCTGGTCCAGGACACTAGCCTCAGACCCATGAGGAAATGGCCAAGGCCCCAAGGAGGCTCAGCTGCATGGCAAAGGCTTCTTCTGTTCCAGGTGCAGATGATGAAAGTGTGTAGAGAAAGCAAGCCACAGTAGCTTTCTTCCTCTGGATAGTAATGTCCTGTAGACCATGCTTTTATAAAGAGCATACAAATGGAAATTTGCACACATCAAACTTCTGGGATGTTGTAATTTCTCTGTCAGAGAACCAGTGTGTTTAATCCTGGGTCATCTGTATATGTGTTTGTTTGTCCTTTTTCCCCTCACCTCATTGCCCCAGTAAGGTCCATGTCCAAGTGTGCTGAATGCAGCAGCAGATCGACTTTAAAGGCAATACAATTAAAATTTATATCAAATTAAATTTAATCCAGATCTTGTCTCTAAATTGTGCAAGGAACAGCTGGCATAATTGTGTTCTCAATTCAACAGACAAAACCCAGTTTACTTCTCTTACTCATTTTCAATTAGTTAAACTCACATTAGTTAATCATACAGCAAATTATAGCATGAATTTGTACACAAAAAGCCAGTGCTACAAGACCAGTTAACATAAATCTTGACTATAATAATACCCTAAATATACTTTAAAGCATATTTACTGTGAGCACTTAAGAAAAAAGAAGTTTTTAAACCAACTTTGAGTGTACTTACTTTCTTATCTCCAAATATGTGTCTGATGTGTCTTATCATCCTTTGATTGCCCATGCAATGCCACCTGCTGTGCAGATGGGATCTACACTACATGTCAGAGGCTCTGTTCACACCCTGCCCACCGCAGCCACACTCCCAGACAGGGAGTTAGCAGATGTTCATTTTGCTTGTGTGAATGAGATAAATTGTGGATCTTACTTTCAATTAATGGAGCTAAGTTTGAAGAGCAAAATGTTGATATTTGAAGAGTGATTCAAAATTATGCCAGTGTCTCTGCAATATATAGAAATAAAGCCATCCTGAATGAGGGTTTGCTTTATTGGCTCTTCAAGTTCTTATTGTGTACGTCTAGATTTTCTTTTCTTTTATACAAAACTTTACATGATAGTTTCATTTAATTCTTAATAACTGCATTTCATAGATAAATCAATCATAGCTAAATTGTAAAATTTCAATGTAATGTAATTACTTTTACCTTGGGTTTGTTTTTTGTTTTTTGTTTTTTAACCTCCTAATATATTAGAAACTCCCATATGCATAGCAGTGTGTAGATATTCTTAAATACTGAGCCATCCCTCCAACTACCACCTACCCACTGAATTTTTTGTTTGTTTTGCTACAGAGGCTCTCTACTGGCTCTCCTGGAACTCACAGATATCCACCTGCCTCTGCCTCCAAAGTGCTGGGATTAAATGTGTGCTCCACCACTGCCCTTCCCCATAGGTTCTATTTAAACTCTCATAGATACACACTCTCTCTCTCTCTCTCTCTCTCTCTCTCTCTCTCTCTCTCTCTCTCTCTCTGTATGTGTGGGGAGGATCTTAAAAAACTTTTCAAAAAATTATTTTTCAATAAATGGAGTATATAGTTTAATAAATGCCCTGCAAACCCTGTCAACCCAACTAATAAACAGTACACTAAGTTTACATAGTTTATTTAATGCTATTTACAAGTTCAACTATGGTCTCTCTTTAACAAGAAACTTCAAATTAATCCATTAAAATTTGGAATACTCTGAACTGTTGTCTAATGCCGGTAGTCCCTGCATTTGGGAGGGGGCGACAGGCAAGTGTAGAGCCAACATAGGCCACAAAGAGAGTTCTAAGCAACAAGGGGCACACAAAAAAAGTCATTCTCTCAAAATAGGCAACAAAAATTTAAATGAACTAAACTTAACATAAAACCTTCTGGACATGATAAGGCCAGTGCATTCACACAAATTCAAAGTGAGGATGGGAAGGGCCCAAGCCTAACTGAAGAATTTTTGGCTGTTGATCACTGCTAAGGGAGGAAATGTCAGTTTTATTCAGAGGTTTGGTCACTGGTAGACACTCTACGACCTTTCCATCATGCACATAGAGGCTAAACTAACTGGATTTGGTGGTGTATTATAAAAAAATAGATCTTGAAGTAGAGAGGCCAGTGTGGGGATGGGACCTTGCAGGAGTAGGAGTGACAGAATGATTGGTGTCTTAGTTAGGGCTTTACTGTTGTGTGTGAACAGACACCATGACCAAGGCCACTCTTATAAGGACACCATTTAATTGGGGCTGGCTTACAGGTTCAGAGGTTCAGTCTATTATCATCAAGGTGGGAGCATGGTAACATCTAGGCAGGCATGGTGCAGGAGCTGCTGAGAGCTCTACATCTTCATCTGAAGGCCGCTTGTGGACGACAGACTTCCAGGAAGCTATGATGAGGATCTTAACACCCACATCCACAGTGACACACCCATTTCAACAAGGCCACACTTCCTAATGGTGCCACTCCCTGGGCCAAGCTTATTCAAACCATCACACTGGGAGTGAATACAATTAATAATAATAATAATAATAATAATAATAATAATAATAATCATACATGAAATTCTCAGAGAATAAAGTAAAAGTATTACTTGTACAAAAAGACTAAAAAAGGTATAATTGAGCCATCTTAATAACATTTATTATATCATCTTAGCATGTTACAATAACTTCTATCCATTCTCAAAACTATTTTTTCAGTGCAACTTTATAAGTACCTACTATTTTAACTCATCAGGATACCTTATAAATATGAAATGTCTCCGTGTAATTAACAAGCTGTTCTCAAAACTCTAGATCAGAAT
This sequence comes from Montemys delectorum, assembly GCA_019843815.1. Taxonomy (NCBI): domain Eukaryota; kingdom Metazoa; phylum Chordata; class Mammalia; order Rodentia; family Muridae; genus Montemys; species Montemys delectorum. The sequence goes on from JADRCD010177826.1 coordinate 4,590, forward strand.
CTCCTTGGGATTTTAACTGTGACCTGCTTATGTATTCATACACAGTAGCCACTCCACTATTAAACAGTTTGAATGTTATAAATAAAGCTTCTGTGAACATGGGTACATAATTGTTTCTGTAGGTCCCAACATTTATTTATTTGAATATATATCCTGAAAAATGTAATTCTTTGGCCACCAAAATTCTGTATTTAGTTTCTGTGGTGTTATGACATAATTTTCAGCATTTTTAAAGTTGTTGACAGTACCATCCTAATGAGTATGGGATAGTATAAATTATATTACATCATGTATTACATGTAATTTTGTATTATGTCATGTGCATTACTTACAGAAATTTTCAGTGATGTGGTGTGTGTGTATGTGTGTATAGACATATATAGATATAGATATAGATATAGATATAGATTAGATGTAGATATAGATGTAGATATAGATATTTGCTGAGTCCTGCATGGCCATGGCATGGGTAGAATGACATGGTTCCTGCATCCGGAACAGAAGCTACAGGGCATGGGACCCAATGAGTGTTGATGGTCCCTGTGGGCATGAGACTTGTTTGTGTAATAAAGTACATATTTTTTATGTTTCTCCTTTAAGGAATGTCCCCTCTACTAAAGTTAATGACTCCATGATAATCAGAGACAGCAGGATTCTGGGGGATGATGGTGTGTTTATTGTCTCAGCAAAATAGTAGAAGGCTGTGACCTTCAGAACAGCCCTTAAGGTTGTAGGAAAGAATGCTGAAAACATGAATTCATAATATATGTATAATTTTTCAAATATGCAAAATATGAGGATGCAATATAAATTATATGAGGGTCTTACAGACCTAGAAAAAGCAGAGGCAACTGCACTATGAGCCAGCTAGTCATAAAGATTCACAGGCAGGCAGATACAAGGGCAACTGGATTTCTGAGTTCAGATTCTGCCTCAGACAAAGGGAGTTTAGATTGAAGATCAGGCCTGGTAGGAATGGTAATTTCAGGGAAGGGCCCCACCCAGGTATCTTATTGTCTGTGTCATTCTAAGACTCAAGGGTAACTGATCATGGGATTCTGATTCCTGGGATAATTAAAACCTGGGGTAATGATTGAATTGATATGTAAATAAAAAAATGGACTTTTGGTCTGCAGGAGATGGCTCTCCAGATTTTTTTTTTATTATTATTAAATAGCAAGAGAAAGCTGTATGGAACAGAATACAGAGAGAGGCAGCCTGGAAAGCTATCTTGAGCAAACCATAGGCTGTCAGCTGGCAACCCAAGATTTGACTTCCACTTGTTCCTCTCACGGTGGTTCCCAGGCACTCCTCTCAGAAACCTTCTCCAAGCTCAGGCTACTTTTTGGCATTGAGTCTATAATTGTCAGGTTATATTAGCAAATAAACTTATCTCCCATAAAGATTAATTGATATGTGTCTTTTGTGATTATATGAGGCTTTTAATTGAATTATAAGTCAAGTTATGAAGAGAGAGGGCTAAATTAATTCACTGAGAGCATCACTATGGAAAGGACAATGCTAGAGAGGAGTATTAAGAAGCAGATGTTACCTTTCTCCCATATTTCTAACAATTATCTACAACAATACTCAATTAAATGAAAAGATGGCAAATATTTCATGTTTGTGTATCATATATATGTATCATATATATCATATATATATCTTATCTGTCTTTGAATTATAAAAGCAAATATAGAGTATATATGAACAGACATATACCATCTTAGCCACTGAATAATAAAGGTTGTCTAGATAATAGTCCCTTTCACTGTTAGTGCATAGGGATGTGACATTTGAATTATTTGATAGTGTATCTTACACTTTTATTTAAGCTTATTAATCATTTCAATATATAAGCCAGACAAGGACATCTTGGTTGTGAAAATTTATATGAAATGTGTCGCTGCATGAAATATGTTGCTACTGAGTTAGTGAGAGCTGGACTCATTTGAATAAAGCCTAAAAAGTAAACAAAACTGGATAGTGAATAGAATTTGTGATATTCCTAGGAATAATGTAATATGATAGGTAACAATGCCTATCTACAAAACATATGTAAGTTTAATATAGTTTTGACCTACTTTGAAATACAATCACTTAAAGGTTGATGTATTTTTTTCTTTTCTGTCGGGCTAAAGTTTGCCTTTTTATTTCTTACAAAGTATAACAAAGAGCAGAGTGAAATAAAAACAAGAATGCATAAGATATTAGGAAAAATTATATAGACTATTATGTTAGTATAATAAATAGTAAAAATTACTGATTACTACAATAGTAAAATATTAAAATTTTGCATATATTTGTTTTCTCTGGTATTGATTTGTAAAAATATTTGGTTAACAGAGTTCTCTAGGATATGTAGATTCAAAATTTCATTTGGTTCTTTAAAAATAAAAATTCCATCTAATATGTGTTGGTAACTATATAAGCAGCATTTCTTTTAGAACATTCTGAGCTATATTAGAAGAAGAGAAAAACCTTGGAAAATACTAAATGTTAGTCTAGAGATTGATTCAGCTGTAAAGTTTTCAACTACAGTAAAAGTATTAGGCTATTGGTGATAAATAGAACTCACATTTCAGATTATAGGTTTCTTTTCCCCTCAGAAATAGAACTTTCATTGTGAAATAAGAAAAGAGGAGAAATTAAGAAGGCAATATAACCTTAGAAGTAGTTTCATTTTATGGTACTTATTTCTGTTGTTTAGATTTTCATAGAGTTCTGACATAAAGTCAAAAGGTTATATGTAAAGTGTACAGATTCAAATAACATAAATGTTAGGAGCACCTAACATTTGCTCCTGACCCCATAAGCTCATGAACATGTGATAATATACAGTGCATGGAGTATCGTTTCAAGGTTCCAAACGTCTTCCTAACATCAACACTATTCAGTAGTCCAGAAACTACTCTGAGACTAAGGACAATCTATTATCTATGGGACTGCTTTAAACTCATACTTCTCCTATGTAAAGGAACATATATCATTAACATTACAAAATGGAGAATGGAAATATATTAAGGAACGATTACATCAAATCATCCTTACATGTAGTATACAGAGATCTCGGTTACATGATCTGTTATACATTAAGCAGCCATGAATCTAAAGATCATTTGAAGAAAGTATTGAATAAACTCACAGCTATTCACTGCCCACAGCTTTCCTCTGTAAGTGACCTATTTCTGCGTTCTGGTACCTCCTAGGTTGTTCATTACCTATTTGGTTTCATTTTTACAGCTGTGCAAATAGCCCCCAAAAAGATTAATTCAGAGAATCTGATCCTGCTATACCTTTCATAGTTTCAACAGCTTTCTTGAGTCATATTTCAGGTCTTGATGATCCTACAATTCATATGTTCTTCAAGATTTTAACCCAGAAAAACATAAGTGATTTCACATTTTGTTGTCTGCTTGAGATGTGACCTGTCTTCCTTGGAACATACATACTTTCATGGGTCTTTTCATATTTGAATATGAAGAATGAACCTTCTGAGGCAGTGATTTTTCTATCAGAACAACATAAGAGCTCTTTTTACATGTTCTGCTTTTAAATGGATGCTTTTAAAAATGGTTTTACTGGAGACTTCTATAGGCTAGGTCTTCATTTCAAAGTACTTTTCTTATTATTCTAGTGAAAATCCTATCATTTCTCTTTTATATACATTTAACAATTACAGTTACTCTGCTTATTTTACTCTCTCCAGATTCATATTTCTTCTCCCCTCCCACTACCACACCCAGTTGAGTAGTTTTGAAGATCTTTTGTCACACTTCTTGTTCATTCACTGTAAATCTGGCTAAATGTAGTGAGCAGTTGTCATGACACAACCTGTATGTTTTGATATCTTGAAATCGCTGCTGCTAATTGAATTAATTTATTGTTCTTGAGTTCAACTTTACTCAGACTTTCATGACACAAAATATAGATGAATTCCCCTAATACAATATGAATAACCTATAGCTCAAATCCTAGCAGAATCCCTTACCCTCTTTATCCTCTATGAGATCTTCTGTACATAATCTTCACATGTTGCTCCTACCAAGTGTATCTTTACAACTCCTCCCAGAATGATTATACAACTTTGGTCATGATTTTGTAGAATTTCCATCACTCATAGTTCCAAACTCTTCCACATTCCATCCACTGTTCACCTTCAAAGGACTAAGGTTTACTACAACAGTGACTCTACTCCTGATACCAATTTTCTAAATTTCTTAATATTTTAAAAAGATTTTTTTATTATTATACATAAGTACACTGTAGCTGTCTTCAGATGCGCCAGAAGAGGGTATCAGATCTCATTACGGGTGGTTGTGAGCCACTATATGGTTGCTGGGATTTGAACTCAAGACCTTCAGAAGAGCAGTCAGTGCTCTTACCTGCTGAGCCATCTCGCCAGCCCCTAAATTTCTTGATTTTCTTGTTACTCTGACTGAACACTTCACATTATGGTAGGGATCTCATGGCGCCTAGAATGTGTCCATGGTGGCAGGAACTTACTGCATGACATATTACAGTCAATGGTCTTTGAAGCATAGAGAGTTTAGGATAAAAGTGAAGTTAGGTTATAACCCTCATGACCTTTGCCTAGGAACTCATTACTGCTGGCATGGCATTGCTTCTTTTATTTAGTTATTTTATTAGATATTTTCTTTATTTACATATCAAATGATATCTCCTTTCCTGGCTTCCCCTCTGAAAAAAGGAAAAATAATAAATAAAATTTCGAAAAACCCTGTTCCTTCCCCCCTCCTCTTGTTCACCAACCCACCCTCTCTTGCTTCCTGGCCCTGGCATTCCCCTACACTGGGGCATAGAACCTTCAACAATATGAACTAACTAGTACCCTCAGAGCTCCCAGGGACTAAACTACCAACCAAAGAGTGCACATGGTGGGACTCATGGCTTCAGCAGCATATGTAGCAGAGGATGGCTTAGTCGGTCATCAGCGGGAGGAGAGGCCCTTGGTCCTGTGAAGGCATTGCTTCTTTATAGGTTCGAAACATCCCCAGTCAGCACCACCAAGTGAGGACCCCTGAGCTAGTTGTTAGGTTTTATATTGAAGCTATAACAACATATAAAACACATATGTTTGAAATCTTTGCACAATCTGGGCAAGGTTCTACATTTAAGTTACTTATTCATTAATCAATGAAAAGATAAAAATTTCCATGACACTATGGAGAGAGATTGAGAAAATAACATTGGGAGGTTTTATATTGTAGCTTTACAACAATTTAGGCAAGAAAAAATTAAAGTAGAATCAAAGTACCTTATATTTATATATATATAATAGGTAACATATTTATCGTATTATATATAACAAATTATATGTAGTAAGTTATACACACACATATATACGTTACATATATTACTTTTATACCATATTAGATATGGTGACATAATGAAAGAAGTAGGAAATAACAGGAAGGGTGAATAGTTAAGGACTAGGTACAAGTTGAGAATGTTTTTAACATGTCTTTTGACCAACTATATGGATAGGAATGATAATTTACCAATAAAGCCAAGTGTTGTATGAGATACTTTCTGACTTCTTATTTGGGATTCCCATGGCATATTGGTATTATGATCCAATAAGTTCCTGAAACTTTATATGTACCAAGCAGATGAGAAGGGTGTATAAAAGAAGCTGGTGCCAGTAGCTACAGGATCTAGAAAAAGACCCCAAATCCCTGAACCAATAAGTCTTAAATCTAGTCAGATTTAGTCAATATCTCACCCACAGTAGCTATTGGGAGTAATAGCAATAATATGTATTATCTTTTTTCTGAGGAATCTATATTTTAACATTGAAAAAATGGCAATCATGTCACCTTGTAGAATTTTCATGAGCCATGGAGTTGATGACATTATATAATGGGTTTTCATATTTACCCTAGGTGGAGTGAGACTACAAAGCCCAGTGAAAATGCATGATTAACAACTCCACAGCATATTCATTGAGCATGTTCAAATTACATGCCAAAGTTATTATATCAACCAGAACTACTCATATTATAGTTTTTAGTTTTTTTATTGCTGCATCCATTCTTTTACCTTAGCATCAACAACATTATTTAATTAATATTTCTCCATAGTCAGTACAGTCTTGTATGAAACAACATTGAAAAAGCCATATCATCATTTATGATGGTGATGTGATAACATTATATTTTAATGGTAGAGGATAGGCAGGGCCTATACTGGTAAATAAAACTGACCTTGGTTTTCATCCCTGAAGAGTTTACTTCAGCCATTTGTCGTACATGAAGAAACACACCTTTAAAAAGTTCTGTGCTTCCTATGTATGGATTTAATGCATAAATTAGGAAAATATATTTTTACTTCAAAATATTACCTTAATGTCTTTTAGGACAACTTTTAAAATAAGTAGCATATTTTTTTAATAACACAACCATCACCTGAAGTGAGATGTGAATTTATTTTTAATCACTTTTCAATACAGTTCTGGTAAAGGAAAAAGAATCAACATCTGCTGGGGTTTTCTTCATATGTGGATTTATTCTGTGGAATTTGTTTATACTTTTATACCTTTTCTGTTTAGCTAAATATTGTACTAACAAATGTTTTCAGAGTATGTTTTAAAACTGGTAGAGCGATTGATCTCTTAAGCGAAGATTTTATTTTACATAATCAGATAACAATGTCACATTCTCTCTGGTCGTTACAGAAGAAAGGTGTTTTCATTTTGGGAAACACAAAAATGGTATCATACTTTAAATAAGCCTCCATAGTGCAGAATAACTGATCATATGTTCTCTCCTGTTAGAGGTTCATTGGTTCATAAAATAAAAGATGAGAAATCTGCACTAGTACACTAATCTGTGCTTTCTAGTTGCCATTTTACATAAACATAACATATTTGAAAATTCTTAAGTTTAGTTCCACTGTATTCGTTTTCCTCCCAACATTGTAACCGTTAGAAGTCTATTTAGTATGCACAATATTAGGAAATGACACCATTACCATCCCAAAAAATAGAAAGAAGAAACAAATTAAGTATCTTTAAAACGAATTGCTTCTCTTAAATACTCAAATCTGCTATTACCACTACATACCTTTCTCTTGAAAATGATATGCATTTTTCTCATCAAATATGCTTTCTGAGTAAGTTCTGTTCTTATGGATAATAGGATGCTAAGGGGATCTGGGAATCCTGTGGGAATTGTTAACCTATTTTGTATTTCTATATATTCAGCCCAGTGCATTCATGGAAGAGGACAATGAACTTTTAAATACATCCTTGTTGGCCACTGATAGTTTCCTCCCTCCCTCCCCCTCTCTCACTTTCTCTTTCTCTCTCTCTTTCCCTCTCTCTCTACCGCCTCTCTCTCCCACTCTCTCTCTCCCCCTCTCTCTCTTTCTCTCTCTCTGTATGTATCTTACTTTCTCCCCTTCTTTTAAAAGCCCTTAATTAATTTTGAAATTATAATTTGGTCACAATATTTCATCCTTTTCTTTCCTCTGTCCAAACCCTTCCTTACACCCTCCCCAGCTCTCCACTACATCTTTCTTATGTATGAATTGTTATTGCATGCATATATTTATATGTATGTATAATCTTATATATTACCTGCTCATTCTGTTCAATGTTACTTGTATATATGATTTCAAAGCTGGTGATTTTACAGTGGACTTCCAATGCATCTGTTCTTCTTTGAGGAAGAACTTCTCTCCTTTCTTCATGATTACAAGGAAAATGAACTAAAGTCCTACATGAGTTTGTTTGGAGATTTATAATTTATCTAGGTTAGGGAGAGAATTATGTTTACTGATGATTATTTTGTTTGTTTAGTCATTCACTTGTTTCTGAGACAAGGTTTCACTCTGTAGCCTGGAGTGGCTTGGATCTTTCCATGTAGCTCAGGATGACTTTAAATCATGATAATCCCCTTGTCTAAGGCTCTCAAACACTAGGGGTAGAGGCGGATGCCATCACATAGCAAATATTTTTGAAATAATGCTTTTTTTATTTAAGGTTCTAAATTAGACTTGTATAATCTTTTTTTGAAAGACCGTTGAAATGGCTGTCAATAACTTGATCAACTTGAGAAAAAATAATATAGCTAAATTATTGTGAAGTACACTTATGGGAGGCTTTTGTTTTGTTGTTGTGATGATGGTGTTGTGACAAAAATGTGTCACTTATTTAGATATTTATTGTACTATAACATGCCTAATTGACATTACTCATCAATGTCTGCTATGATTGCTTACATTCTCCCAGTAACAACTACATGTCCTTATTGGCTCTTGTTTATACTGCACTAGAAACTCCAGGTACTTCACTATTTATTTCAGTTTAAATACTGAAGGAACATCCCAGGATGGGCATGGAATTTTATCTCAGTCTACTTTGTTTCTACAGAAATCAAAAGTTATGCTTTTACACTCCACAGTATTTCAGAAAGCAGTCATGGTGGACATAAAAGGTGAGAAATGATTAAAGGGAGGTTAGAGGTGAGAGACTTTCATTATTTCTCTTTGTATATTTTGAAAGCGAAATCTGAACATATTTTTGGGTTAGGAGAAGTAAACAGAAAAGCAGAATGTGAGTTACTCTTTAATGTGGGGAAAAATAAGTATGAGAAGTCTATGTCTAGACTTCAGTTAGGCCTTCCTTTTAGACACTTGGGAGGAAATGTTTTAACTCATTGATAGACTTATAGTTTTGTTAAGAGAAAAAAATCTAAAGTTAGAATCTGTCATTCAAGTGAGTATATCATGCTTATTCTCTAATTAAGGAGGTAGAAATGGTGGTGTGCATTCCAGTAGAATAATGTAATGAGGCTGGTGGAGAAAGGCTGGTGACAGAATGGAAGGAGAGAAAATAAAGAGTGTGAGAGAACAGGGGAGGGAGGCAGAGAGAGAAAGAGACAGACAGACAGAGACAGAGACAGATACACAGAGACAGAGAGACAGAGAGACAATCAGGGAATCAGGGAGAAGGCAAAAGGGAGGGAAAGAGTGATTAAGACTATATGGAAGGTTTGTAGAGGAAAAAAACTACACAAAACATATAGATATATAGACCAGAATATTATATTTATATTTAGCCAAGTTGATAAGTATGATAGGCCTTAACCCTCTTTTCATTTTAGGAGTATAAAATAAAATAAAGAATTTTGTTAAAGCAGAGGCAGCAAATATGTATACTCCTATTTTCACTCTTACTATTTATTTAAAATTAATTCACAGCATTGTGGGGGCTTGCCTAGCTCCCTGGAAAAGCATAAAACAACAAAACAAAACAAACAAACTAACACAAAATGTCATTAGAATTAAAATGAAAGTATTAGTACTTCTTACAATTGAAATTGTGATTAGTTGGTTCCAAGAATATAAATAAGAACAACCCACAATGGTGGCTTGAGCCAGTTTCTTCTGGCTAAGCTATTCTTAGGATATGATTAGCTAACTTGAAAAGGATTCAATTTCATCCAGCCATTAAATAGCCCCATTTAGTAAATTATTATATCAAGTGTATTATTTGCTAAAATACAAGAACAGTAGCATTTTGACAAAATTATCAGTCCTAAGGAACAACTAAGACTTTGCTTAACTGTAATGATAGCATCAGGCACAGCACCATTAGAGTTTATTACTATCAGAAAAGCTCCAGGGTCTTTTATAAGTCTAAAAATTAAAGACAAATTAATCGTCACTCATTGTGTTATCAAATCTTTGTAGACTAAGCTTATTTGAAAATTAGTTGACCATTCAGTACATCTGCACAATGAGGCAGAAATGGAGGAGATGGGAGGAAAGACGGAGCTGGGGAATGCCTACAAAGTTTAATAAGAACTTTTTGGAGTGCTCAGGCAGTAAGGTGTTTGTCACCGAAGGATTAGGACAGTTCAAACCCAGAACTCAAAAAAACAAAAGTGATTAGAACTCTAGCAGTGAAGAAGCAGGCAGGGGGATCCCAGTCTCTCTGGACAATGAACCTACCCTAATTCGTAAACCTCAGATCCCAATGAGAAGCCCTGTCTCATAAACCTAGTGGAACTGTTTGAGGAAGGACCCCTGAAGCTAGCCTCTTTCTGTTACATGCCCTGACACACTCATGTGCACCTACATGCATAGTCAAACATGCTAAGGTGTACACACAGACACAGACACTGAGACACACACATACACACACACACACACACACACACACACTTATGCAAAACATGCAATAAAGAATAGCATAATTTAGTGTTTCTGCAAAAATTCCTTCAGTTTTTTTACTCTGTATAATTTTACATAATCTTTGGCATCTGCATGCCATTTCATAACTTAAAAAAATTAAACAAGTTGAAAATTTTATTTGCTTCTTTGAGGAATGAGGTAATTAATTTTAAGCTAAGCCTTTAGGCCTAAACTTCCATCATACAGAAACCAAATTCTGATTTCTGCCAAAGACTTAATTGGCCATATGCTGAAGAATACAAGGTTACTATACATGTTGTGGAAATGATTCCCTATCATGGACAGATCTTTCCAACTGTAACTCCTGATCAGCAGTTCTCAACCTGTATATCACAGAAGATGCTCCAACATGTAATAAGGACACATGCTCCACTATGTTCATAACAGCCGTATTTATAATAGCCAGATGCTGGAAAGAACCCAGATGTCCTTCAACAGAGGAATGGATACAGAAAATGTAGTACATCTACACAATGGAGTACTACTCAGCTATTAAAAACAATGAATTCTTGAAATTCTTAGGCAAATGGATAGATCTAGAAAATATAATCCTGAGAGAGGTAGCCCAGTTGCAAAAGAACACACGTGGTATACACTCACTGGTAAGTGGATATTAGCTCAAAAGCTCCAAATAACCAAGATACAATTCACAGACCACATGAAGCTCAATAAGAAGGAAGACCAAAGTGTGGATGCTTTGGTCCTTTTTAGAAGGAGAACAAAATACTCACAGGAGCGAATATGGAGATAAAGTGTAGAGCAGAGACTGAAGAAAAGGCCATCCAGAGACTGTCTTACCTGGGGATTCATCCCATATACAGTTACCAAACCCAGACACTATTGTGGATGCCAACAAGTATATGCTGAAAGGAGCCTGATATACTTTGTCTCCTGAGAGACCCTGTCAGAGCCTTACAAATACACAGGAAGATGTTAACAGCCAACCATTGGACTGAGCATGGTGTCCCTAATAGAGGAGTTAGAAAAAGGACTAAAGGAGTTGAAGGGGTTTGCAACCCCATAGGAAGAACAACAATATCAACCAACCAGATCCCCCAGAACTCCCAGGAAATAAGCCATCAACAAAGGAGTACATATGGCTCCAGCTGCTGTAGCAGATAATGGCCTTCTCATGCATTAATGAGAGGAGAGGTCCTTGGTCCTATGAAAGCTTGATAGATGCCACAGTGTAGGGGAATGGAGGGCAGGGAGGCTGGAGTGGATGGGTGGGTGGGTGGAGGAACACCCTCATAGAAGCAGAGGGAGGGAGGATGTGATAGGGTTTTTCAGAGAAGGAGAGAAACTAGAAAAGGGGATAACATTTGAAATGTAAATAAGGAAAATATCCAATAAAAAATCAAAATAAATAACTAAATAAATAAATACTGAAAAAAAGCTTAGAGTAGTTGGTGAAAAAGAGATGAACAAATTGAGACATTTTCCTTTGTTTTATTATTCAATAATAAATAGTATTTCTCCTAAAATTTTCTCATGTTATATATGTATGTATATATGTATATACACACACACACACACACATATATATATATATATATACAATATACAGCATACAATATATAATATGTAATATATAGTTGTAGACTATATCAAAGGCACTAAAATCCAGTTTATATCAATTGACATTTGTTGTTATAAGATGTTAAAAGGGTAACTTGGTGACTGATGGTCTATACAGTGATCTGTGTATATCTGTGCATAGTACAAGAATATCCTTTACAGAAGAAAAAATAAAAGATTTTTACAGTTGATTCTAACTTGGATCCACTTTTTTTTTTTGGCTTAAAACTTAGAGCAAGTAGATAAATAGCCTTTCCTTGTGCTATGAAATGATTTTAATAGCTTAAACCAAATTTAATGCACACATGTGTATAAATATAGACACAGACATTCGCACACAATCTCTGCATATGTGTCTAGAAATCTGATGTTTTGGATAGATTCACAGAATCAGCTTACCTAATGTATTTATTATTATGGACCTAATTATAGATGGCTCTTATGACCAAATTTATTTGGCACTTTAGAAATCCAGTTTGATTTCACTTAGGACAAAGCAATAAGGAATACAGAAAATATGATGCCATTTATAATTTTTTTCTGCATAATCCATTATACTGCTGGAGCTTTCATATTTCTGAATTGCTAGCTGTAAGAGTTGTGGGGTCAGGGACTAACCAGTGAGTGAAAGTCAGAACTCAAAATGAAGTGTCTTTTCTGTTTAACACTGGGCACCCATAGAAACTGATAATGTTTGATTAATGAACAGCAGCCTTGCGGCAGCAAAAACATCTGCAAAAAGTGATTTATTATTTCAAAGGTATCAGAAGTGTGTGGTATCTTGCCGATTTAAGTATGTGTGCCTGAATAAAATAAATGAGATGCAACATGTGAAAAATGAAAACACATTACTGGTACAGGATGTGTCACAAGCAGGGTATTTTTGTTCAAGTACACTTTGTCATGGGGACTTTTAATGCTGTTCTGAATACAAATCATTTAGCTGGCTCATAAAATCTCCTCAGTTGGAATCCTTGCATCTATCGTACAAGACACAAATGAGGGTTAAACCTAATGTGCTGTAACAATCCTTAAATGTTCAAATTTTGTGTCATATACCACTATTAAAACTGCACATATGTTTTATGTATAAAGATGAATTCATTGGAGCTACTTAAAACAACATTGCCTGAGCATAAAAAGAAGGTTTGAGGTTTTAATTGAACTTTCATCATCACAGACTCAGAGGTGAAGCTTTTCCCTGTGACCATTATGGCCTGGTAGTTAAATAATCCATTATTCTGTGATTGAACACATTTTCATTAGGTGGTAAGTAACATGACAAAAATAGAATTTAATTACTAACAAATAGGTATTTTAAGTATTACTATTCAAGATTGTGAGTGTACTATGATTATTTCTGTTGCTTAGGTAGAATTTATATCTTAGCTATTAATGTAATTATTTTATACGTCATACATACAAGATAGTCATATCTAAGATCTTTCTAGTGTATCAGAATCCAAATGATGATTATAATAGAAATGACAAACAATATAAAATTAAGCTGGAGCTGGTTGATAGAAATATTTTGCCATAGGGATTACTAATCCCTTCTTTTTCTGGTTTCTAAGCTGTATCTGCTAATTTAACTATCCCTAAAAGGCACTTTTACAAAGTTGGATGTTGTAGCTATGAGTAAGCCACTCTTTAGAACAATTAGGAAAATTAATCACCATCATAAGCAAACCAAATTCTGTAAAGGAAGAGTTATCTTTTAATTATGAAACTATATAATTGCCTATGCAATTGTAAATTAGAAACTCAATTAGGATAAGTTTTATGCATGCCTTTTAACCATTGCAGGCTTAGGACAGAGAATAAGTAAGTCCTCATTAAATGTTTTGTTGTATGGTTGAATAAATTAAGCATTTAGAAAGGACATAAAATTCATAATTGTGCTCACTCAGCTAACAGACTTAGGAACTGCTCTAAGCCAGGCTATAGGCCATATATGATAATGGACTAGCTAAGAGAATAGTCATAGTCCTTAGAAACCCTCAGGATGATGATAAGCTGGTGGTAGACAGATGTTAAGTACATTATATCCATAGAATTAAACACATTCAAGGTCATTTTTTAAAAAGAAAAGGTTTAAAAGTAAGAGCCATGCTGCTACCATTCAGGGGACTTAGGAATGAAGATATGGATCCTTAAAGCTGGGGTTGGAGAGGTCATGGGACTAAAGGGCAGAGGCAGGAGTTGATTGTTAGGTTTGGAAGTTAAAATACTCTATATGCATTCTAAAGAAGTCACTCTCAGCTTCAGGGATGAAACTGGAAGACAGGAAGAGCCATAAGCAAAGAGAGGCTTAGTAAGATCTCAGAGGACAGCATTGCTTGTATACTACTCTTGACAACAGATATCTTCTGGCTTGATATTACAAATTTCCCGTCTTTCCATTTTGTTCTTTCTCCTAAACCTGGAATAAAAATGAGAGGTGTTTTCAGGAACTTCTACTCCAAATTTTTAAAAATGTATTTATTCATTTGTGTGTGTGTGTGTGTGTGTGTGTGTGTGTGCACGTGTGTGTGTTTGTGTGTTCACCTTTGCGTGTATCTTGAAATCAGGACACAATTTAATGGAGTCAGACTCTCCTCCTACCATGTGAATCTTAGAGTCAGGTCACTCAACTGGTTCAGTCATCTTTCCCACCCATCTACCCTCATTTTAATGTTGAATTATTGATTATTTAAAATAAACAGTACTTGTTTAACAATAAGAAAATTCTAGTTGATACTTAAAAATAGCAATGTCAAAATTTAAATTCCTCTCCAAATAGTGCTATAGGATTAATTCCAATTTGTGAAGACTTGAATATATTAATTGCTCTATCTAGCCAGAAAATTACACAAATGGGAAAAAATGAGTATATTTTAAACAACTTATTCATACAGAAAAAGCATTAAGTAGAACAAGAAGTATACAGGAGATGTATTTAATAACAGAGTCATACAAATCATTTCTACTCATGTTCTATTTTCTAAAGTTTCCAACCCCACTGTCAGGAATATTTCCTTTATCCTTTGTCTTAGTAGATAAGCCAAGGTTTTCAGTGGAAGTAGAACTTATCAGTGGAAGTAGTACTGCTTGTGGAGCAAAATGTCTTCGTTAAGTAGACTTTTAGTGAAGCTATTTGCACCTTCAGGCAGAATAATTACAGTTCCAATTAATTAAAGACTAAAAATTACTTCCAATTAAGGTGGAATATGTAGGCAAACATGACACAAACCTACATTTTGGAGTTCTCAAGAATTTCTTGCACAGGTGTCAAATATTAATGCAGCCTAACACACTGCACATCCAAGCACATGCAGAGATTTGTTCTTCCTAATTTCATAGATATTACATATGTAAAACACAATTAAGATCAGGGCATAGTACAAGGAATAGAATGAGAAATTAGAATAAGGATAGTGCACTTCTCTTGGGATGGGTCTTTGTAACTGTGGGTGACATGTGCCAGGAACACAAGGTTCCTTACAAAATGATAAAAAGAAAGAGAATATTTTATCACTTCTTCCCCCAAACAGAATGTGGTTTTTAACCCCTTTGTTATAAGAAGATTCCAAGTCGCTATTTTGTACTTTTATTAAAAATAAAGAAACTTGAATTCCAACAAATTTCAACTTAAAATTATTTTTTCTTTATCTTTGTACCTTCAAATCTGTAGCTGGGACAGTTATTTAAACATGGACTATGACTAGCATTTGGAAACATGTATCTAGTTGTCAGTATTGATTACTATTTTTTTAATTGCTTAAATTTGACAACTTATAGTTTCAGTCACAATTCATAGAGAGAAAAGTTTTAAGGTAGGAGAGGAAAAATGGAGCCATGGTTTGTGCCATTTGATAATGAAGAATGAAAGAATTGCTCCCTCTGAAAGGATACCTGTTTGACTTTAGAGGAAGTGGTTTATAAAGTGTGTTCTAGACAGCGAATATGAAATAAATATGAAGTAAATTCTGTGGGATTTTAATCCAAATACTACAATGATTAAAACCACACCAGTTAAATGGATAGGACAAAGAGGGAGAGGGGGAAGGGGAATATGGTGAAGGGGAGGGGGAGAGGAAGGAGAAGGCAAGGGAGAGGGAGAAATTGATGAGAAAGAACTAGAGGGAGAGAAACAGTGGGACATAGAGAGAATGAGAGACAGACAGACAGGCAGGCAGGCAGACAGACAGATAGACACAGAGAAAGAGTATGGAGTCTTACTAAAAAGTATTGAAGTATGAAGGATAATGAATGTGAGGTGATGAGATAGTGACTTATAAGTCAAAATATCAAGTAAATCTACCTTACCTAAAAGGTGCCAGAAGTCTGAGATGGTCTGTTAGGAAAGCAGTTTACTAAGGGAACACTGTATTTAAAAATATGGTAGTTGCACTTTAACAAGCCAGGGCCTTGAAGCCATCAACTGTATGACAACTCTGTCCATGGGGCTTTGGTTTTTAATGAGTTATGATGGTTTGCTATCCACGGCACCCATTGTTGTTAATCTTTGAATCACTCGATATTTGCCTGGGGCTGGGAGGTATCTCAGAATTAGCTAGCCATGTTTCCCAGTCTACGTGTATGGCATCTCACTCTTCTGTTAGGTAGCCAAAGCTTGCTCACTTCAAAATCTGTTCTAAGACAAAGCATGCTTTTCAAGCTGTCTTGATCCGAGTGCTTGGAGTAACACTGTTGTTTTGTAATTGTCAAAGCAACTTGCAAGGTGGTTCTAGATTTAAGGGGAGAATAACGGACTGATGTGCAAGGAAGGAACACCAACCCATCTCAGAGAAAGGCAAAGAATTCCTCAACTTGTTTTGACGAACAGCCTAATATGTGAACACACATGTTCATATTAGAGTCTAAGGGAACTGTAGATATATTTCTAGGTGTTTTTCTCTATTGTAATATTATTCCAATATTAAAAAAAAAGTTCAACAATCTCATCAGAGGTAAGATGACTGAGGAAGTCATGTGCTCATTCATAGAGAGCAACATTCTTGAGTTACAGCAGCTTGATTGAAAATGTTGGGACCTTCAGCTATGTGTAAAGCCCTTGCTGTCAGTAAGTGAGTTACTTAGTAACCCTGTTTCCAACTTCTTAATTTTCAGTCTGAATAAAAATTCAGTTTTCTTCATAGGTTCGTTGAGAGGGTTAAGTGATTTGACACAAATAAAAAGCTATAGCAGTGCCTGACATAAATGCTTAATGTGTTAGCAATTTTTATCACACTTTCATAGCTCTTGATGATGAATAAATCTATGGGACTTTATGGTAGAAATTCATGTACCTTCAGTTCTACTCTCATTTCTGTGTGATTCTCTCAAGCATTCTGCATAGTGTTTTCTCTCACATTATATAAATGTAATTTATATAATCTAAAGTGAAATAATATAAAAATATTTATTTGTATGTGCATGTGTGTGTATCTGTGTGTGTTTGATTGTATATGTGTAAATATGTACATATAGGCCAAATTATAGCCTCAGGTAGAGTTCCTCCAGAATCTATCAGCCCTGATTTTTGAGACAGAATCTCTCACTGGCCTGGAACTTGCCAAGTTGTCTAG
>JADRCD010177827.1:0-38526 GCA_019843815.1 Montemys delectorum
GGCAGGAGTAAAATCTTGCACCAAATCCAGGACCAGTTTCCATTCTCTGTGCTGGCATCTCTACTAATTTCTATCTTTTTTGATTGTGATAAAATGATCTGCCTCTTGGCTATGCCTCAAAGATGGCATAAGGGAAAAAATAAAGGATTTGCATACACTTTGGGTTCCCTGGAAAAGAAGCATCCAATAAAAAAAACATAATTATTATTGATAAAATAAAAATAGCAATGCAAGCCTGTAGCTAGCCCCTGGGGAATTTTTACATATTAATGTGAAAAAATTAAGCATTATATTAAGGACTAAAACAACTGTCTTTAGGTTTTCCTTTTGTTTCAAATATTGTTCCTTTGAGTGTATGCAGGCTTGTGTGAATGTGAGCCCCAGTTTGGGTCTCTCTGGGGTACAAATAAGGGTCTTTTGAAAAACAGGAGTTATGGTAACATTTCAGTGTGTCTCTTATTTGGGGAAGGAATAGTTTATTTTGAAATTAAGACAACTAGAAGTGATGTTATAAGCAGAGGTAAAATTGTTGTTGAATAATATTGGCTTATGTTCTAGATAAATATACACCCCCACACAATTTCATACAGTGTGTTTGTGTGTGTGTGTGTGTGTGTGTGTGTGTGTGTGTGTTATGGTATTATAGTATGCACATGTGCTCAAGCTTGCTATATAGTCTCTGATCATCAAATACTTTCCCAATTAATGTATGGAGAGTGACAGATGGATCAGCAAAGGCTGAGAAGCAGTTGCCCATATCTGGCCAGCATGGTTTTGATTGTATGATGGATCATCAGCCAGCTACACGACAGAACTATTATTTTAGGCATTTGGGAGAGAATTGCCCAATACCAATTGGAAAAATAGAGGCAGGAAATGAAATAGACTCAATAGACAAGGGAGAGGGAGCAATAGAGACCAGTGTGGAATCAGTTCCCAGGTTCTCTTGGGTTATGATTCCTCTCCATCATTTAAGCTGCCACTGCTTCCTTCGCAGAAGTGCTTTTGGGGGAGGCTTTTGTGTAGGTAAAGCCACATCAAGACTTACACCTAAAAGACTTACCTGTTATGCGCTATCCAAATCATTCGTTCATTTTAAATATATAGCTCTCTTAGCTGAAATATATGTAGTCTTCAGATGGTAGGTGCATATTTCCACAGATCCTGTTTAAGTTTCTGTTATTTAATATGTTTGAACCTCACTGGGGATCTATAGCCTCAAAAGCAGTAGAAGCGGCCAGCACACATGAAGCTGGCTCGGCCTCTGGACCACCTCAATACCACGGCAATGTCTGCTTTCTGCTTCTTCATCAACACCATTCTGATACTGTGTGTCTTAGTCAGGGTTTCTATTCCTGCACAAACATCATGACCATGAAACAAATTGGGGAGGAAAGAGTTTATTTAGCTTACTTTCACATGGCTGTTGATTACCAGAGGAAGTCAGGACTGGAACTCAAGCAGGTCAGGAAGCAGGAGCTGATGCAGAGGCCATGGAGGGATGTTCCTTACTGGCTTGCTTTTCCTGGCTTGCTCAGCCTGCTCTCTTATAGAACTCAAGACTTCCAGCCCAGAGATGGCACCACCCACAAGGGGCCCTACCCCCTTGGTCACTAATTGAGAAAATGCCCCACAGCTGGGTCTCATGGAGGCACTTCCCCAACTGAAACTCCCTTCTCTGTGATAACTGCAGCCTGTGTCAAGTTGACACACAAAACTAGCCAGTACAATTGACCCCTTGTCAACTTGACACACAAACATATCACTATTAAGCCTCAACCCTTATGTTCTTATTTATCCCCAAGATCTAAAGTCCCACAGTCTTTACATATTAAAAGTTCAATCAATTTAAAATGTCCAATACTTTTTAAAATTTAAAGTCTCTTAACTGTGGGCTCCACTAAAATACATTCTTTCTTTAAGAGGGAAAAATATCAGGGCACAGTCACAATCAAAAGCAAAACTAACTGGGATCCAACTCACGATCTTCTGGGCTCCTCCAAGGGTTTGAGTCACCTCTCCAGCTCTGCCCTTTGTAGCACATATTTTGTTTTCTGAGCTCCAGATGCCTGTACTTCACTGCTGCTGCTGTTTTTGGTGGTCATTCATGGTACTGGCATCACCAAAACACTGTCATCCGCTGTAACTAGGCTTCACCAATAGCCTCTCATAGGCTCTCTTCATGGTGCCAGACCTCAACCCCTTTGCATGACCCCTTCAGTCCTGGGCCATCAATTGCAAACTGAGGCTGCACCTTCACCAATGGCCTTCCATGGCCTCTCACTGTGCCGAGCCTCAGCTGCTTTCCATGACCCCTTCGTGCTGTCAAAACCAGTACCACCTGGGTGACTCTTACACATTACCAAGTCCTGCTGCAGCACAAGATACAACCTTGGCTATCTCTGGAACGCAACCTCTTTGTGTTCTCAGAAAACACATCCCAGAAGATGTCACCTCAGTGATGCTAGTCTCTTCTTAATCACCTCTAATTTCTTAGCTCCAGCTAACCAGCATCAATAGTCCCAGTAATGCAAAATTTTCACTTTAGTAGTTCTGGTATCTTGTTAATCACAGCTGATACTTCAGCCCCAGCTAACCAGAACCACAGAATCTTCACAATCAAAACAACATGGCCCTGATAAGAGTCTTTAACCTTCCCTCTGAAATTTCAGAAGCCAGGCCTCCATCTCTACACTGTTCTCAACATGATCTTCCAAGCTCCTACAGAATATCCCACAGAGTTCTTAACAATCAGTGGCTCTTCTAGCTCAAAGTTCCAAAGTCCTTCCACAATTCTCCCCAAAACATGGTCAGGTTGTCACAGGAATACCCTACTTCTGGTACCAATTTGTCTTAGTCAGGGTTTCTATTCCTGCACAAACATCATGATCATGAAACAAATTGAGGAGGAAAGAGTTTATTTAGCTTACTTCTACATGGCTGTTGATCACCAGAGGAAGTCAGGACTGGAACTCAAGCAGGTCAGGAAGCAGGAGCTGATGCAGAGGCCATGGAGAGATGTTTCTTACTGGCTTGCTTTTCCTGGCTTGCTCAGCCTGCTCTCTTATAGAATTCAAGACTTCCAGCCCAGAGATGGCACCACCCACAAGGGGCCCTACCCCCTTGGTCACTAATTGAGAAAATGCTCCACAGCTGTATCTCATGGAGGCACTCCCCCAACTGAAACTCCCTTCTCTGTGATAACTGCAGCCTGTGTCAAGTTGACACACAAAACTAGCCAGTACACTGTGCTATAAATGCTTGAAAATAAAAAAATACTCTCTGCTTGATAAAAGATTTCCACATTGGCTCAAATGTAGTACAGTTTAAGCTCTATGAGAGTTAAGGATAAGCTGAAATTGTTACTAATTTTTTAAAAATTCTTGTATTAAATAAAGTCTCTTTACATCTCTCAGATTTTTTCTTCCTTTTTATAAGGTGGCCTTACAGGCCTGGGTTACTAAGCTAGATCTTCCCTGGTTTTAGTGTCTTGGTAAAGTTGTGAGAAGGTGATGGAGGCTAGTGTTGAGAAGTGGTAGAGAGATGGCAGAGCTATGTGAAATATTGGTATCAGTTGCTACCCACATGACTTTAGATGGCATCTTGGTCCCAGCTTCCCTGACTCATTTTCTCTGGCTCTCATCTTCTTTGGAGTCTTGTCTATAAAAGATGACAAGATATAAAATTTCTACTATAAAAAATATCCTGGGATATACTAATCACTTAATAAGTATGTATTAAATGAATGAATTCTAGAATGTAGTTGTAGTGGTTCGAATAGGTTTGGTTCCCATAGACTCATGTTTGAAGGCTTGGCTCACAGGGAGTGCTATTAGGAGGTGTGCTGTTGTTGGAGTAGGTGTGGCCTTGTTGGAGGAAGTGAGTCACTATGGGGGTGGGCTCTGAGGTCCTGGGGTTAAGCTTTGCCCAGGGCAGAAGCTATTCTTTCCTGGTTGACTTCACATCAAGATGCAGAACCCTCAGCTCCTTCTCCAACATCATGTCTGCCTCCATGCTGCTGGCTTCCTGCTATGATGATAATGGGCTGACCTTCAGAACTGGTAAGCCAGCCCCAATTAAATGTTGTCCTTTATAAGAGTTGCCTTGGTTATGGTGTCTCTTCCCAGCAATGGAAATTCTAACTAAGACAGACGTACAAAAGAATTAAAAATGAAGACATATTCACAAGGCTACCTTGATGAGGTGAATAGTAATGTCTAGGCCACCACAGATATTTCCCGAAATTTTTTTAAAAAAGAGTCATGTTGTCTCTATTGTTCTAGTATTGCTTGACTTCCTGCCCGTCTGCTGTCCTTCCATGATAATTTATAGTCTTATGCATCATCTTACTGTCTATGTAATAATTTATAAAATATGACCATCAACTTTTGAACACTGACAATGTTACTTGGACATCACTATTATTGAATATATTCATATTTTTGAGACTGTAAATAATTCTGCCTTAACCACACCTTTTAAATTAGCATCTATTCATTGAACAAAAATAATGACTTTTATTATATTTTCATATTTTTATTATATTTTTATACTTTAATCATGTCTTCCTTGTTGCCCGCTGATATTCCTACCCACCTTCCCCCATTGGTACCCTACCTCTTCCCAAATAACCCCCCTCTCTTCATGCCATGTGGGTGTGTCTGTCTGTGCGTGTATATTTAAAAATGTAAATTATATTTATGAAGAAAATATGTAATATTTTCTTTCTGAATCTTTCTTTCATTTTGGCTTAATTTGCCTAATATAATAATTTCTAGTTCTGCATATTTTCCTGCAGACAACATGATTCATTCAATAATATTACACTGTATAAATGTACCTTAATCTCTCTATCTACTTTTCTGTTGATGGACATCAAATCCCATAACTTGGCTATGTACATACATAGATACATATATATTCTTTTTAACACTATATGTGCATATATATATATATATATGTGTGTGTGTGTATATATATGTGTGTGTGTGTATATGTGGATATATATATATATATATATATATCCACTGATGAATCACCCGAGGAAAGTCTCTCAGTTTAAGCCCACACTGATCTGCTGAAATTCTGAGTTCACACTCCTTTCAGAGTCTTGGCCTTTCTGAACCTATGGCTTGCACAGCCAACATCATTAGACATTTCCCAATCCAAATTCTTTGAATGTATTTCTTCTGTAGCTGTGGTTCTAGCTCTTTGGTGAAATGAAATCCAATGTCTAGGTAAGGAATAGATCAGAAAGAGAGAGAGAGAGAGAGAGAGAGAGAGAGAGAGAGAGAGAGAGAGAAACTAACCTTATCTCTGAGTTCTTAACCCAAGCACAATTGATTAACCTCAGATTTGAGGCAGGCCATATTCAACCTGACTTTTGTATGGCCTGTAAGTAAAAAACTGTTCCTATATTTATAAATGCTTGAAAGGATACCAAAAATGAGCAATAATTAGATATGTAAAATCCATATGTGGTTTAATTTCAATGTCCATAAATCAAGTTTTATTGGAATACAGTCATTTATTTACATTTTGTCTTTTTTTTGCACTAAAATGGCAGAGAAGTTAGTTGCGACCGAGCCCATAGAGATTTCAAAGCCTAAAGTATTCAAGTTGAGCATCCCAGAAAAGCTGAGCTCCTAACTAGACATCAGTCAATCCAGTCTGAAGAATACTAGACTCTAGAAAAATTAAGTTTGCACTGATGCCACTAAATGGGCAACTTAGCTGCAATTACCAGAGCTTCGTGTGTCTATGGGCAAGACATCATCAACTTTCTATTGTCTTGGCCTTGACCCCAGCTTTCCTTAAACTCTGGATCTGGAAAGGCCTCAGAGCAGAGGCTCTCACTGTGAGCATGGCTTTCGGTGCTGCTGCTGCCAGTCCTAAGGGCATGCTTTGGCTGGGGAGGCAGCTGAGATGAAGTATGGCTCCCTTATTAACTTGTCAAAGTGTGATGCAGCTGCATCGTTTGCTCACCATTTGCTTAACTTAAATAAAGGTTGGTGGTTAGGCTTCTGTTGCATTGTGCTCTCCTGCTAATTATCAGTGTATTTGTTTTAGAGACAATTAGCCACCTGGTTCATTCTCCCATTGAAGTCAGGTCATCATGAGTTACATCTGCTTTCAGGCCTCCTCAAGTCCAAGACATAATAAAAAGATGATGGCTATGATTATAAAAAGCGTGCTGGGCTGGGCATCAATGGTAGCGAATATTGAATTCCCAAAGAGGATTGAGTTACATCATTGTGCTCAGAGAAACTCCTCTCTTCCACTCACAAAAGAAGAATGTGCCCTGAGGATTCTTGTGGAGAGCTACCATCCCATTCAAAAGTGGGAAGTGTTTGCAAAGGTAAGACACTAATAACTGTAAAGCCGAGTGAGAGAGGCTGCTCCCAGGATGCTGTGCTGATACAACAACAACAACAAGAAACAGTGACATGTAAGCACGACTCAGTACTTGCAGAATTTGCATAAAATCAAAGTTGTTCAGACC
The DNA here is from genome assembly GCA_019843815.1 of Montemys delectorum. Lineage (NCBI taxonomy): Eukaryota > Metazoa > Chordata > Mammalia > Rodentia > Muridae > Montemys > Montemys delectorum. The sequence goes on from JADRCD010177827.1 coordinate 6,503, forward strand.
TGTGGGTGTTGCCTTTTTAAAAAATGTGCCCGGTAATGTGACATAATATTATGCACTATACACATTTGCTTTTATAATCCCATATGCTCTAGCAAACTTAGCATTTTGGAGCAAAGGCATTGCTATGCTAGGTCCTCAATGAATCATTTTGATGATGGAGCTATCCTCTGCGGCTTTCGGAATGTGAGGAGGAACTGAAGGCTAGGACACTAACACAGCTAGTGGCTGCTCTGCTCTGAAGGTGTCCTCTGAGGACAGTCAGACCCCAAAGGTTTAGTGTAATTAATCAAGTATGCCTCTCTGCTGTGGGGAGCCTGTGTATTAGTCACTTTTCTGTTATTGTGATAAAACACCAAGGCAGCTTTCAGAAGGACGGGGTTACTAGAGGCTTCTGGTTCCAGGGGAGTGGGGATCCATCCCCATGAGAATGAGGAGCAGGGGAGCAGGTAGGCATCCTGCAGGAGCACAAGAGTTCTCAGGCTGATACAAAAAGGGTAAGAAGAGAGCACACGGAGAAATGCTGTGGGCTTTTAAAACCTTAAGGCATGGCAGTGACACAAGTCCTCCAACAAGGCCAAACCTCCTAATTCTTTCCCAGACAGCCACCAACTGGGGACCAAGTATTCAAATGCCAGAGACTTGTGAGAACATCTCATTTAAGTTAGCACAGCCCAGAACCGGGCTCACTAGTGTGAGAGTGTTAAAAATACATCACTTTAGATATATTATTAGTCAAGTGAAGACTTGGTACACTTGGATGTTGGACATCAATGAACTGTCTTTGCAAGTTATAATACTAGGCTGTCCTGGTTTGCTTTCGGTTGTTATGGTATAGACTATGACCAAACGGGACTCGGGGAGGAAAGTGTTTAAATCTCACAGCTTACAGTCCACCATGAAGGTAAGTCAAGGCAGGAACCTCAGGAGACAGGAACTGAATCTGAGGCCTTGGGACACTGCTTAGTGCTTGCTCTACACATCTTGCTCAGCTTTTTATACAACCCAGAAACACTTGCACAGGGATGGCAAGTGGTTCTGGACCTTTCCACATCAACTACTACTAATTAAAAAAATTGCCCTATGGACTTGTTTACAATCTGATGAAGGCATTTTTTTTCTCAACTAAATTCCCCTTTTACCTAAAAAGTATAGCTTGTGTCAAGTTGACAAAAACTAACTGGCATACAGGTCAATCCAGCATAGCCCACAAATCCTTTTGCTCTGTGACTTAGGGTAGAACATAGCAGGGAGTGTATAGTTCACATTCAAAATTAGGAAGTGGCTTATGCATCCAAAGAAATTTTACTTTACATAAAACCAGTGACATCATCAGCACTGTAGGGTCCTCTCTCTCTGCTGGGTCGGGGTACTGGGCACTGTGCACAGGAATCTGTGGGGCTTGGGCCCAGCCAGAGGGGCCAAAAGCTGCAGCTTTTGAGGGCGAGCCAAAGCAAGGTGGCTGCTGGGACCTCTTCCATGGCAGCTGCTGTCTCAGAGTCAGTAGCAGTCAGTGGGACACAGCGGGTGGCTAGGAGCCACTGAATAGGAAGTGGCTAGGTAGGTAGGCTCAAGCAGCTTCCAGTGAAAGCTTGAGGAGAGAATACTCATCCATCCCTTCAGGCCCTCTCAGACAATCTTTGGTGAAATAACTTGTATACTTTATTCCTTGGGGATAGAATCCCATAAACATTTTGGGGTGGGTTAGGGTCAGTTTAAGATGTTAGGGATGCCTCTTCTGCACTTGCAGGGGCTTCGGGTGTTTCCCCTATGTGACTGACTGTCACAGTGCTCTCCATGATGTGTCATGGTCACGTGTTCCAGGACGGGGACAACCTGGGTGGGAGTAGATTTAAACGTCTACCGCTCTCAATTATAAGAGTTGCCAGGATTCCTGAATCAGCCTGACTTCACTAGGTTTTCTGTCTGGTGGCATGATCCATTGCCCCACATCTCTCCACAAGGCCACCTCTTTCCCTTTAGAACAGGCCTTGAATCTGGAAGACAGCAGAAGTGAGAGCTGTCATGGCTCTCTAAACCTGAGCTTTCTAAGCTTTCTTAATGGGATCCCATGCTGAGTAACATGTGACCTCTTAATTTTGGGGAAAGAGGCTCAGCTAAATTAACCTAGGTAAGTTAAATTTACTCAGAACTTACAATGCGTTTTACATGTGAATGAGCCTTCTAACCCCGACATTTCTCAAACTCATGCAGAACCCCCTTTTCTTGGGAAAGAAGTGTTTTGAGAAGCATTGCTCCAAAGTGTTTTGTTTAACTGGGGGCCTTGTTAAAACTCACCAGAAAATTCGGGGAACAGGGTGGCTCCTGAAAGCCTGTACGACTGCATCCCGACAATGGCTCCAGTTCACCGCTCATTGTCCCTCTCAGAGTTCGAACATGTTTTAATTTATTTTTTAGTGGAGGTTTGATGTCTGAAATGAATGACCTCACTTTTAAATTTGTGAAAATGGATACCTTGTGGAGCCATAGGCTATAATTTGAAATGGTGAGAAATAATTTAGCTAATTGAACTGAGAGGTAACCCTCACAACTTTTGATCACCTGCATAAACTCTGTTAGTCCACAGATAAATTGTGTAGTACAAAAGGGGTGGGATTACCCTCATTTGCTAATGTGGCAGAAGCTAATTCAGCCTGACTGTGTGCCCCTGCTGGTGGCTTGTAAGTTTTTACTATTTGGAAATGTTTGCCAGTTACACAATAGCATTCACACATAAATAGTGTGAGCACATGAGAACCAAGAAGGCTTCTGTTTCCGCCCACTGATTCATGGTGTGGCACTAGAGAAAACAGGATTCTTGGGTCACAGCCATGTACACATGCCTCGCTGTCTAGGTCTAGTTTGCTTTGTGTTTTTTTTGTAGACATTCACAAGGTTGTTGTAAACTTGGTCTTGCTTAGCAATTATGCTGTACTTCAGTTGGCCCTGCTTATTATACTGTTAAAAGTTAGGTTTAAATATTACTTTGTTCTTTAACACAACACTAGGGGAAGGGAGTAAAGTATTAAAAATGGAATTTTTGGCAGAGAACAATCACTGTAACACCCTTAAACTTACTGATGTTTTTCTTCTTTAGAAAGGGATTTGAGTAAGAGCCACAACCCCATGGTTTTTAAGTGACAAGGGATGGCTTCTGACAAAAGTTGATTATACACTAGATATATGCTATTTACGTAAACTTGAGAAAATGTACAGTTTGGAAACCATGTTTACATAATCACATATCAAAATTTAAACCTATTAAAAACAGCCAAGGAAGGACCAAAAGCATGTCATTCAGGAAAGCCTCTTAATGCCTTGAAAAGGCAAACAGTGGCTTTGTCTCCTCACAAGGCTTGCCCTTGAGGCTCCTGGACTTGGAGACAGCTGATTCTCAGATTGCTAAATGGGTTCAGTTTGGAACTCAAGGTCTGTATTAAGACTTGACTCTGGCCAAATGCTGTTACAACCCTTATTTTTCAAGACTATTGTCTTATACCATACTTGCCTCATCTCCTTGGGACATTGATAATTGCTCACATTGTTTGTGGTTGAGGGAGAGCCATTTAGAAATGAATTTCTTAGGTGCATTGTGTTAATCAAAATCTGAAAGTGCCCATGTGGTAAACTTTACAGGAGAGTGGGCAATACCTTTGGGATATTTGTGTTTGTTTAATAAGACGTAGGGCAGAGACCATCTAACAGCTCCAAAGTTGTTTAGATTATATGTATGCGGTTTGGGAAGCCAGAGCAAAAAACTGTTTTATTTTTTATGTTTTATTAAAAAATAAAGCAGAAAGAATTTTCTTTCCGTGGTAGAGGTTCTCATCAAATTCACAATTGATGGAGCAGGGCAAAGCAAGATGGCATCTGAAAGGTATTCCCATAATCTCTCTCTACGGTCATATCAAGGTGAATAACTGTTCTATGCGTGAAGGAAATTAGGAAGAGATTGTACTGCTTGATTTTAGTGTAACAGACCTAAATGATTAACTGTAGAAGACAGGAAGTTCATCTATCCCCCTCCCTCACTCCCTGAAGCAGTCTTCTGCTGAGAGGCATCATTCACTTGGGTGAAGGAGAGAAAGTTTAGTCCTTAATCTTGAATCTTATTATCAGATCTTGCACAAAACCCAGGGCAGTTTGACGCTCCATGACCCCTACTGACATATCAGTATCTATGGACCAAACTGCTAGAGTTAATGAACAAATTACCTCTGTCATTTTCACCTACAGGCAGATAAGAGGGATGAAGCTTAGGAATGTGGGGTGGGGCTGGACAGTGCTACCCAATGGTACAGGGCTTTGTGTTGAGGAAGAGACCACTAAACTGGTAGGACTGACATGTGCTTCAGCTGTCTTAGCACCAGCCTTGGCGTATTCTCTGTGGGGCTGAGACTCAGGTGTAACCCAGGTCAGTGTCAGCCTTGAGGGTGAAGAAATTGTTCCTACCACCCATTCCTTAACCTTGGGCAGCATACTCAGCACCAGACCAATATTGGTGCATGGACTTTTGAAGAGCTCTGAAAGCAAGCAGAGGATTGTATTCAGTAGGATAGGTTTGTGTTTCTGCCTGTATCACTACTAATGGGATGTGGGTTCCTGAGTGCCACTGACTGTGGATTTGAAATCACTAATTGACTGAAGATCCTTCCGTGCAATGATGGACAGTAACCTGAAATTGTAAGCTTATAAGCTTTCCTTCCCTAAATTGCCTTTGACAGGGTTTTTATAACAGCAAAAAGAAAAGAAAAAAGAAAAAAAAGAAAAAGAAAAAGAAGAAAGAAAAAAGAAAAAGAAAAAGAGAAAATAAAAGTAGGATGCATCCTCTTACTAGGTGCAGGTTCAATGAAATCTTATCAAAAAGGAGAAAAAGATTTAAATCTATAAACACACACACACATACTCAGACGCAAAGCCATTGAGTTATTTCTTCTTGAATAGAAAAGAAGAAAAACAAAAGAGGATTATCTGACTTCTGACTTCAAAATATACTAAGCTATACTAACAAAAATAGCATATCAAGGGGTGGGAAGATGGCTCGGCGTTTGCAGAGGACCCAAATTCAGTTCACAGTGTCCACAGAATCCATATGATAGTTCACAACTATCTGTAACTCTAGCTCCAGGGGACGATAAATGCCAGGGATTTAGTAGAATGATTTACAGGCTGTGGTCCAGTTGATGCAACAATGGCTGTCTGTGACTGGAAGGTTCTAGAGTCCAGTAGTTGTTCAGTCTGAGGTTGGATGTCTCAGCTGGTCTGAACTATGTGCAGAAGCCTGAAGCAGTAGGGAGGAAAGGGATGGACTTGCTAATGAGGCGAGAACAGGCCAAGAGCAGAGGGTTCCTTCTTTCATGTTCTTCATGCATAGGCTTCCAGCAGAAGGTGTGGCCATCTCAAAGATCTGAATGAGAGGTATGTCTCCCCAGCTCAAAGATCCAGATTCAAAGTAGATCTTCTCATTTCAAATTAAGGAAAACTCCCTCACAGGTCTGACCCAGTTTGGGGTTTTAGTTAATTTCAGACGTAGTTAAGTTAGCCACCAAGAATGTACATCAGGTTAAGAGATCATCATTTTGGTCCTCTGAAAATTCTCTGGAAGCTTCCACAAGGAAGCAGTTACTTCTGGGCTCTGGAAACTCAGGGCCTCCTCTACCATGAGTCTGATTCCAGAAGTCATCTACCCTGGAAGAGGCAGGCTCATAGAGTCTGGAGTCCATGTGCACTTTAAGGAAAGGAGAGGGCAAGGTGGTTGATGGCAGCTGAATCACAAAAGCTTGGGTAGAATTCAACCAATGAAAATGAATGATGGGCTCAGAGAACCAAAGCCCAGACCATTTTAAGTGAGGTCAGAGAATGGAGCGAGCTTCGTTTCCATATAGAACACTGTGCTGTAAAAGATTTGCTTTAAAACTCAAAAAGGATAAAGATACAAAACCCATTGCCCAAAGTGCTTGCCCCTAACAAGCAGCCAGCATGCCCTCTGCCTGCCTCAGGTCCTTGGGCCCTGTAGTCAGAGAACTTCTCTAAGAAGGCTGAGTCAGTTTTCTGAGAATGTCTGCTGTTGAGAGGGTCACATTCTTTGTCTCGTTTCTTTTTCCACTTGTGTATGTATGTGTGTTGTTCATATAGGTATATTTGTGTGAACCAATAAGCACACACATAGAGGGATTTGCATTTAAAAGCCTGAAGCTGAAGTCAGAATCATTCTTGATTTCTCTCCACCTATAACTAAGGCAGAGTCTCTCAAATCTACATCTCACTGGTATGGCTAGTCACTTTGCTCTAGGGACCGGCTGTCTCTGCCTTCTAAGGGTGAATTACAGGTGGGCTGCCACGCCCACCCAGCATTCACTGGGTTCTGGGGATCCCAACTCCAGTCTTTATGACCAAATATAAGTGCTTTAACCATTGAGCCATGTTCCCAGCCCCTTGGAGTTATTTGAAATTTATACTGAGAAAAACGTATGTATTTGCAGTATTGCTGTAGACAAGCATCTACATAACACTGTTAAATTGATTGTTTTATATCGAAATACTCATTTTTATGGTTATAATATTTTATAAATTTTAAGGAATATGACAAAAAAGATATTGAAGGTATTAAAGAGGGGGTCTCTGGGAGGAGTTGGGGTACAAAAGGGAAACAAGAATGTGATTTAATTCTATTTACTTAAAATATGTTTTTAAATGTTAACAAATTCAGAAAAATTGAAATCATATAACTTTTCTCATCATAATGCAATAAAACTTAAAAAAATGTCTTTAATGTTTTGTGTTTTACTTAGCATTGGACTCAACTATTTCATTCCTTTCTTACCTATCAGCTCTTCTGATGAAGTTCACCTATTGGTCAAGTATGATTGGTGGCCATGGCTTCTTCCCATGAAACCCTCACAGGGACAGCCCAGAAGGCAGAGGTAGACAGATCTGGGAAGCAAAACAATGCTCAGGGTGTGGAGGTAGCACATGTGGAGGCCAGGCCACTAATTTTTGAGCACTGACTGTTAAGAGAGTCATTTAACTTCCTGGAGCCCTTTTCCTGTCTTCACAATAGCGGTAATAGACTTGTGGGAAAGGTGGTGGATTCCAGCATGCAAAGCATTTAGCACGGCATGCTTGGGGCAAGTGCTGAGTGAATTATAGCTGTTACCATGGTCATCGTCGGGAAGAAATCAGGGAGCTGTTCTGGTCCTGGCTGTCCTGTCCTGAGAATATTTGCACTCCTTTCGACAAGTAGGCAGTGTTGTGGGACAACGAGAGGTATTCTAGTTTGCTTTCTGTTGTTGTGATAAACACCATGACCAAAAGCAACTTGGAGAAGGTAAGCGTTTATTTCAGCTTACAGCTCCCAGGTCACTAGCCATCTCTCAGCCGATGAATTCAGCAGGAACTCAAGGCAGAAACTAACGCAGAGGCCATGGAAGGCTGGTGCTTACTGGCTTGCTCCTGATGGCTTGCTCAGTCTGCTTTATTATATAGCCCAGGACATACTGCCCAGGGGTGTCACTGCTTACAGGGGTCTGGGACCTTCCACATCAATCATTAATCACTTGCCTACAGGCCAATTTGATGGAGGCATTTTTTTCAATTGAGGTTTTCCTTTAGATAACTAATGCTAGCTTGCGTCAAGTTTTCAAAAGAAAACAGTAACAACAAAACAACTAATCACCAGAAATAAAAAGCTACAAAACAATCCAAAGTAATGTGGTTTTATTTTAAAAGCACAGTGCTGAACAACGTGGAGAAACTTAACTGCTAAATGAGACTTATGCTCCATCTTCTGCTGGTTTCTAAAGGCATTGTTGTGGAACAGCCATAGGAAAACCCCCATTTGCAAACAGAGTTTTGAGCAGGTTATGATGAATGGACAGAAGAGACTGCCCTAGCTCAGAGCAAGAATGGGTACAGTTATAGACGGGGCCCAAGACACTTGCCTAAAAGGACCATCTGTCTTATGCCAGGGAGTGTAGGTGTTTGGGAAATATATAAAAATGAAGTAGAATGGAGGTGGGGTGGGCAGTGGGGACCTGCAGGATGAATCAAGATGATGGAGCCTCAGCACCTAATGTGTGAGGCAGATCCCAACCGGGGCAATGGTGACAATTCAACCAGCAGAATTGTCACAGAAAGCTGATCTAGGACAGGATGTGACAGCAACTTTCACAAACTCCTTTTTCTTCATGGTACTTGCTGAATTTTGATAGGGAAGCCACATAGACTGGCTAGTAGAGCTCACTTTGTAACATCAGGTGACTTCTGTCTGAGCCCCAGGCTCAGCAGCTTTCCACCTGTGAAGGGAATCTGCAAGCTACCCTCTGAGTCGAAATTTTCTCACCTGTACAATGGGGCTAAAAGAATATCCACTTGGTAGAGTTGAGGTGAAAATTGTGGTTTGAGTGCCAAGATCCATCTGGAGTACTCGGCCTGAGGATTTGATAAGGAGAGCCTTTATTATTATCATGTGCTGGGCATGGTGCCAACATGTCTAAAGTGGCATTGAGACAAGAAGCCATTGGACATGGGTCTTGTGTTTAAATGTGATGTGGCAGCTTCGTTGCTTTGATTGCGTTCCCTGTGGCCTCAGGCCACTGCTGCTGGGCACACAACAGTGGAAAGACACTGTCTCTGGAACTATTTCAGATAGCTTTTCTGCATGTGACTTGGGTAACAGGAAATCACCACACGAAATGAGATCTGCAATGTAGTTCTTCCAGAAGAAAAATGTCAGAAACTACTTTTTCTTGTTTTGCTAATTCAAAACAATACTGGAAAACAAACAATAATAAAATTTCAGAGTCAAGTGCTTATTGATGTTTTCTTGCTTATAAAAATTTTATGTATTTGTATTTTAGGCTCTTCAAAATAAATGGGTAGCTAGGTTAGATTTAAAAAAAACAAACTCTAAGTACTTTATATAACTTACTTTTCGAGATTGAACTTTGTGGAACAGATACTGGTTTAATTGTAACAATAAGAATAGGAACCTAGAGATCTGAAGAGGTGGCTCGGCAGTTAGGAGGGTGCTCTGCCAAGTTCAGTTCCCAGCATTCACTCTGGTGGCTTACATCTCCTACTATTCCACATTCAGGGGATCTGATGTCTCTTCTTGCCTCCAGGGGTGCATGCACTTGCATGCATACATAAATACACATATATACATAAAAATAAAAATCTATAAAAAAGAATAGGGACCTGGAGTTATAAATCTATATGTTCTTCAGATGATAGGTGTTAACTTGCAAGCAATTCCAATGGGCTCCTCCCAGGGACCTAGCAATGTCATCACCTATTGCTAATACCTGCCACCACCAGGTGTGGGTAGCTTTTCCATTTGCCTCCCCCCTCTCTGTTCCCACTTGTTCCCAGCCAGTCTCTGTTTTCATGTCTCCAGCCAGTCTCTCTGTTTCTCTGCCTCTCTGTCTCTCTGCACAACCCCCACCCCCGCCTGTGTCCTTCTTTCTGTCACATTCTGTCTTCCTTTCTTTGCCCTTAAGACTCTGCTCCCATCTGTCTGCCTTCTCCAGGCCCTCACTTCCATGCCTTTCCCCTTTCCCCCAAATAGATCTCTTTTAAACCAGATCTGTTGCACAGGCCCCCCACGTACCCCCTTGCCACCAGTACATTTCATAACATTGGTGTCAAGAGTCAGATTGCTCGATAAGTGTCTAGCATTCACACCATTACACCATGAAATCACAAAAGGACCTCGGAACCATGAAGCTTCTAGGTGGCAGAGCTTAGACAAGAACCGTGTTTCCAGTATCAAAAGACCTTTTTCCTCCTTCACTAGGTGCATATGTATGGAAAGGGAGAAAATGTCCGACTAAATGAGTACATATTGAATTAGTGCAGAACCAAGGACCAGTACGCTTCCATGATGAGGCCTATGATCGCAGCCGTCCAATCTAGTCTTATTCATTCAAGACCCAATATAGCATCAGGACACTTCTCAATGACTTCAGACAGAGCACAGTATTTTATATCTGTACAGGATGCCAACACGTAGTACACAGGCTGAGCCAGAAGACATTATAACTTCTCTCTCCTGGAGTCAATGAGATGCCAAATCCCATTGTCTTCTTCCACAGCATTCCTTAAACCCTCTACAGACGAATCCCTTTCCACTAAGCCGCAGAGATTGAAACCATCATCTTACTGAACTATCTCAACAGCTTCTGCCAAGACCCTGCTTTCTCTTGTTCCCTCCCTCCTTGCTCAATTTCATAATCTGGGCCTTTGAACCTGCTATTTGCTCTGCCTTGGATATTTTATCCTTATCTTCTTAACTGTTAATGTCTACTTGCTCCTTAGACTTTTATTTACATGTTGTTTTCAAGTGATCTTCTCTGACCACCCTGTCCCTTCTTTCCCCCAATTTGCTAGAGTCTTCTCTGTACTGTAACGGTCTGTTCGCACTATAGAACTTCCTGTGCCTTCTGTTGTGTGTTCTTCTCCTTATAATTCTAATTAAGAGCAGGGTTAGAAGGAAACTCAAGTAAAAACAGGATGCTGGGTTAGAGACTCACTTGTGGTTTTCAAATAAGACTTTATAAAAAGAGTTATCTTCTCGTCAGAAGCTCTGCATTCTATATTAGAAAACCATCTTTAGTTTTTGTTCTAAATTTTTCATAACAGGAATTAATTTTTTTACTCCTTTGTAATTTCAAAAACTAAGAGAGGAATCATTTCATTAAAGCCAAGTGCTCACTTTGTTGGCAAGGAGATGTTGGTGAGCATAGACCTGGGCAGAGAAAACTTCTAGGCTGAATGACTACATGGGTTATAACGGCATCTGCATGAGTGCTTCAGGATCATAGAGCAGTGAAAAGGAGAATCCAGCGTTGTTGTAACCATTTGCTGTTAAGAAATGGAATAATGACCCACATTCCTACTCAGCTCCAACATCTATGAACCACAACGATTACCAGAAAGCAAGATGTGCATGAAGGTGTAAAAAGTAGCACTCACATGCTCATGGCAGCCAGTAGTTATCTGATCGGCCGTAAGGCCCATTCAACAGGAAGAAAATCATGATGGTCCTGGAAATGTAGCCAGCTGCCAAGAGCTTTTGAAGTCATGGACCTTAAAAGACAATTTACTACCTCCCTTTTGCTAGACCAGTATGATTCCTTACTACATTCTATATCTTATCCTTATACCAATGGTTTAGTGCAGCTACCACCCTGGAAAGAAGCCTCTATCCTAAATGAAGACCATCACAAGAAACCACAACACATCAAACTGCAGAGCTTTGGAGCCTAGTCACAATGAATACATCAACAGGCTCCAGGTGTTAGTATCAGGGCCTCCGAAGCCAGTGACATCACAGAGGCAGGCCTCACAGACCTGTTGCCAAGGCAACAGTTGCCATATTCCCACCTCCCACCTTTACCTGTGGCCACTATGTTACTACATGTGTGTGTGTGTGTGTATATATATATATATATACTTGGCAATATATTATAGTCAAAACACTAAGTATACAGAATAAAAGAAAATATTTAAAACTATAAGAGGGAAAACAAAAACAAACAAGAAAAAATAAAACCAGAAGTTGCATATATGAAAAATCCATCAACATAATCCACCATATAAGCAGTTGAAAGAAAAAAATAATCACATGATCATCTCATTAGCTGCTGAAAAAAGCCTTCCATAATTGAATACCCCTCAAGTTAAAGGTCTTAGATCAGGGATACAGGAATGTACCTAAACATAATAAAAACTATGCAGCAAGTCAACATCGAATTAAATGAAGAGAAAAGTAAAGCTAATCCACTAAAATAAGGACAAGACAATGCCTACTTTTTCCCTATCTATTCAATATAGTACTTGAAGTTCTAGCCAGAGAAATAAGACAACTAATGGAGATCAAGGGAAAACAAATTGGAAAGGAAGAAGTTAAAGTATCACTATTTGCAGATGATATGACAGTACACATAAGTGACCCCAAATTTTTTACCAGTGAACGTTTACAGCTGACAAACACCTTCAGAAAAGTGGCTGAATAAGAAATTAACTCAAAAAAGTTGGAGCCCTCCTATATACAAAGGATAAATGGGCTGAGAAAGAAATTTAGGAAGAAACACTTCACAATAGCCACAAATAATATAAAATATCTTGGTGTAACTCTAACCAAGCAAGTGAAAGACCTATATGTCAAGATCTTTAAGCCTCTGAAGAAGGAAATTGAAGATATTAGAAGTTAGAAATATTTCCCATTGGTAGGATTAACATAGTAAAAATGGCCACCTTACCAAGAGCAATCTACTGCTGAGAATTGCTGATCCAACGCAATTCTCCTCAAAAATCTTTATAGACCTTGAAAGAAGAATTATCAACTTCATATGAAAAACCAAAAAACCCAGAATGGCTAAAACAATTCAGTTCAATAAAATAACTTCTGGAGGTATCACTATGCCTGACTTCAAATTGTACTACAGAGCAATAGTAATAAAAACTACCTGGTGTTGGTATATCACCAGACAAGTTGATTAATGGAATAGAATCAAAGACCCAGAAATAAACCCACATGCCTATGGAAACCTGATTTTGACAAAGATGACAACACCATATAATGGAAAAAGAACACATCTTCAACAAGTGGTGCTGATCTTACTAGATACCTGCATGTAGCAGAATGCAAATAAATTCATATCTATCACCATCCCTAAAAGTCAAGACCAAGTGGATCAAAGACTTCAACATAAAACCAGAAACACTAAATCTAATAGAAGAGAAAGTGTGGAATAGTCTTGAATGCACTGGTACAGTCTACAACTTCCTGAACAGAACACCAATAGTTCAGGCACTAGGTTCAACAATTAATGAATGGGACATGATGAAACTGAAAATCTTCCATAAGGCCAAGGATACTGTCAATAAGTCAAAACAACAGCTTACACACCAGGAAAAGATCTTTACCAATCCTACATTCAACATAGGTCTAATATCCAAAATAGATAAAGAACTTAAGACATTAGACACCCAACAAACCAAATAACCCAATTAAAAAAATGGATACAGAGGATAACAACCCACCCACAAAATCTTTGACCCAAAATTTTTCCAGCATGCAAGAAGTGTAGGGAAAAAGATGGATCAGAGTCTGAGGGAATGGCCAACCAATGACGGGCCCAACTTGAGATTTGTCCCATGAGCCAGAACCAATCCTTGACACTATTAATGATACTCTGTTATGCTTAAAGACAGGAGCTTAGCATAACTCTCCTCTGAGAGGCTGTTCACCAAACAGCTGACTGAAACAGCCAAACATTAAACTGAGCTTGAGAAATCTTGAGGAAGAGTTAGGGGAAGGGTTGAGGGCCCTGAAGGGGATAGGAACTCCACAGGAAGATCAACAGAGTCAAATAACCTGGACTCTTGGTGGCTCCTAAAGAACATACATGGGCTGAACCTAGCCCCCCCCCCACCTATTTTATTCATATGTAGCACATGTGCAGCTTGGTCTTCATGTGGTTCTTCTAACAACTGAAGCAGGGGTTTGTCCTGACTCTTGTTTCCTACTTGTGGATCCGGTTCCCCTAACTGGGCTGCCTTGTTTGGCCCCAGTGCCTAGTTCTGCAGTGACTTGAGGTGCCAGTGTTGGTTGGTATCCCGCTGGGAATATCCCCTTCTCAGAAGAGAAGTGAGGAAGAATGGGGGCAGGGATTGTGTAAGTGGATATTAGGAGGATCAGGATGTAAATTGAATAAAAATAAATGGAACACACCTCCCTGCATGGTACTGGCATAAAAACAGATAGGTTGATCAATGTAATCAAATCAAAGACCCATAAATTAAACCTATACATATATACTTGACTCTTAAGAAAGATGCCAAAACCATATAATGGAAAAAAAAGAAAGCATCTTCAGCAAATGGTGCTGGTCTAACTGGATGTCTGCAATAGAAGGATCTAGATCTATATCTGTCACCTTGCACAAAACTCAAGTCCAAGGGGATCCAGGAACTCAACATAAAACTAGATACACTCAACATAAAACCGGGTTCTACCATGTGGATCCCTGAGATCCAACTCAAGCCCTCAAGCTTGGCAATATGTGCCTCTATCCAGTAATCCATCCAGCTGGTTCCTAAAACCTCGAAAGAATATGCTCTCTGGGGTTATTAAATACAGCAACACAGACATTCAGTTTAAAAGAAAGCAGATTTCTTTCACTGACTACTTAACACCCATAGAAGAACAGAAGATGTTGTTTTTTATGATAGCCTTTTTGCGAAAGGTATACTTCCCCATCTCTCCATACATGAGCATATTCTAGCCTGAAAAATGTTGTTACATTCAGCCCTCTGTCTCTGTGGGGTCCATGTCTATAGATTCAAATAATTATGGATATAAAATATTGAGGAGAATGATGTCTTGTGATGATTATTTCTGAAACAATACAGCATAACAGCTATTAACACCGTTAGGTATTGTAAGTAATCTAGGTGATTGATAGCACATGAGAGGGCATGCATAGATACTATGCCAATACTGTGGCACTTTGTACAAAGGTCTTGAGTATGTCTGCATTTTTGTATTTGATGAGAGGTCCTGGAGCAAGTCCCTTGAAGAAACCGAGAGACTGTGTGCAGGATAAAAAATGGAATCTTTGCATGTGCATACGTAGCTAGGTTTGCTTGTGGGGCTTCTGTTGTTCCTCAGGGAGAACAACATACTTTGCTTGTCTAACCATGGCAGCCTCAGCCAGGGGCCCAGATTGAGAGATATGCTTCTAGGATCACTGTTTCAAGGAAGATAAGGGACAGAGGAATCAGATCTGAACCTAACTGGCAGCCTGACCATCCAAACCAGCTCAGGCGAGTGTCTGCCAGCCTGTCACTGGTGGGTATGCATGGTAGTGTCTCCAGGTCCGAGAGCTTTAGGGTGGCTCATTACTCAGCAATATCAGGGCAGAAACTGATAAAACAGGTCATCTCCAGAGATTTTTGCAAAACTCATCTGGACATACTTAAGTATAAAAATTCAACCCAAATATTTCTTTTCATAACTGCATTTGCTATTCAATTTGAGTAGTCAAGGTTTTAAATAAAACTGTAATTTCTCTGCATTTGGAAGAACTGGTTCATTAAAGGGCTGTTCTGACTGACTTGGGGACATAGTCTGGATTGCTTTCTGTGTTCCAAGGATCAGAATGTTGACCACTAATGATGCTGTTACAATTTAGGAATATTTGCAGGAATTCTGAGAAGCAGAAAGTGAATTACGATTGAAGGTGGAGATTTCCAGATGCTCTTAAGATATCTCCTCTCAGGTTTGAGAAAGCTTCTCACTCAGAAGCTGTCTAATTTTCCAAGTTAAAAAAAAAAAAATTCCCATCACAAAGAATGCAAGTGTGAGGAGCAGTCAGTTTTCGGCTTTCAGCTCGGATTGTGTGCAGTTTATGTCAAAACACTTCAGCAGGGAAATACAAATACAGACTAATGTTTGACTTCTTTTGTTGTGTTGAACTGGAGCCAGCAAAAGTATTTATATATAAATCCACTTGTGAAACACATAACCCTCTCAATGTGACTTATATGTTTAAGGCTTAAAGAGAATTCAGGTTGATTGACAGAAACTACTGCTCTTACAATGTCAAATGCGTGCCTTTGCTTATATGGAAACTTTTAAATTCATGCTTTTCACTGTGGGGTGTTTATCTTCTCATGAAGGGGCTACTACATTAGCAATGCTTTTATTTGTCCTACTGTGTGTTTTGGAGAGCATAAGCCTGCAATATGCCTGTCTTCGTTCTTCTTCTTATAAACTTGAGGGGAGCAAATCCTCCCGAGCCTCAAGTGTATGCCTAAAATATCTGCTTAGACATAGCCCAAGGGCGAAATGGATGGCTTTGCTGTTTTAAACACTGGAACATAATGTAGGTATAAAAGAGAGTCCTGTCGTAGGCAGTGGGAGCTTTTCCTCATCTCTTTTAACAATAATGCCTACAAAACCCTGCTTTCTGCTCTCTAATTCCATAAGGGTTGAAGACCTTTCCCCTTTGTTTATAGTCTAAAGACTTTCCCCCCTTTATTTATGGTTTAGGTGAGTGTCAGAGGCTAGAACTACCAGGAAAGCTCTGACACATCACATGTCTTAGAGATTGTCTAGAATGACACATCTCTATTTTTCAAAATCTGCATCATCTTGTTTTGTTGAACTCTAGTACCTTGTTTAAATTTTTATTGCATTCCCACATAGTGTTATGCATAAGCATATAAGAGATGCCATAACGGATTAGGCCAGTGGTGCATCTTGCATACCTCCAAGGGCATTTTATGGAGAACTAAAGTTGTCTTTCTTGATGGTATTCTGAAACATTAGGAATCAACTGCACATGGTCCTTATGCTCCCTTAATATTCCATTATAGAGCCACACCTGAAGATTTTCCTAAGCCTTTTAATATTTATGGTTTCAATCCTTGTTATCCTTTATGGATACTAAGATCACTATATGAAATGAATTAAAAATTGCTTCCTTTCAAAATTCTAAAGTGAGTCTTTAAGACCAATCATTTTGAGATTTAATAAATATGACCATGTTTATGAAATTCATATTTTCAGCATGTCCAAGCATTAACTCTGTATGCTTCTAAAGTGTTCTTCAAATCCTAATATTCACAAGCTTTGTGATTTCCTCACATCATGCCTGGACAGTTGTCTGGTGAACTGTTCCTAATGAATAGGATAAGGTAAAAATGGCAAAATAGCCAGGCATAGTGGTGCATGCCCACCTTCAACTTCAGCACTTGGAAAACTGTCAGATGGATGGATAATGAGCTGGAGATAAGCCTGGACTACATAGCAAGATCTGATCTTGAACCAGACAGACAGACAGACAGACAGACAGACAGACAGACAGAGCCACAGAAGATCGAAGATGGTGAAGTTTCAAATGCAATATTAGGTTATAAAAGCCCTGACTTCTGTTTCATCTGCACCTGTCATTTGCTCTTTCCAAGCTTGCTTTGAGGAAACAACTCTCATGTAAAACACCATGCAGAGCGGCCTCCAAAGCCAAGACCCAAGAAAGGGCAGCATTTGACCCACAGCCAGTGAGGAACTGTGTTAGTCATGATAAGTTTGGAAGTTAACCCTTCCTGTGAAGCACTGCTGCCAACTGACCCTTGACTGCCACCTTGGAGGAGACCCTGAAGGAAAACTGGGGGACTTTGGGGACTGTTTTAGAAACTGCTGACCACATAACTGAATAGAGACCATGTATAGCCCTGTCTCACTTTTATAGTATCTTTGAGCCAGTCATGCATTAGATGCTAAGGGCTTGCCTTATTGGGTCTCCAAAACCACTTGATCACAGCACATCTGGGGTGCATTCTCTCTCTGTGCATGATCCAAGCAGGTTTTGATATGATGTGTGTGCTAACTAGTTATTTCTGTAGCACGTACAATCTTTGAAGGGTTTGTCTAGTTTCTTTTCTTTTCTTTCCTTTTTCTTTCTTTCTTTCTTTCTTTCTTTTTTTTTTTTTTTTTTTTTTTTTTTTTTTTTTTGAGGGTAGCCAGTTCTGGTGGAGCTCAGCTGAGTCATTCTAATCTCAGCCACATTTTTACCACTTCTCTACTCCCAGCTGCTGTCAGTCACCTAGTGGATGCTGCTGGTCTTGGAGAGACTTGCTCTCATCTTTGAGCCCCAGTTGAGATGAGGCAGTCAACTTTACTATGTTCCCTGTGATGGTAATACATGAGGTCTCCCATGCCTGTCCACACAACAGTGAAGGGTCCTAAGAACACGAATACAAGGAAGGGTTTTGAGTCCCAGATGGGGAACAGGAACACTGTGGCTCTCCCCACAGCCACTAGCTAGAGCATGTCATAAGGCCAGCTGGATTTGTGCAGTGGGAAAACACATTCTGCTTTTTCAAAGAACTGCAAAACCAAGCAAGAGTGTGGAGACAGAGAGAGTGAATGAATGATCATAACCAGTTCTACAAACCAGCAGACGTAATTTAGCACAAATCTCTTCCCATCTCAACACTAAGCTGGACCTGGGTCATCATCTTCCAAAGACTCAGATGTGTGTAAGATTTTGCAGCTCACCATCTGTATGATTCTTTGCTTCCGTTATCTATACATTATGGCTATTAATAGGATCTACCCTATACATTATTATCACCATGAATATTTAACGAATTAGTACACATAAGGATTGTGAGCTCAGTACAGTACTAAAAATGATTGGCGTTTATTATCAGAATTATATTTCTTTGTAACATTTGTTTACCTTCGTGTTTGTTGCTACACTAGGCTTTGATTCATTGAGGGGAGAGACATTTAATCTTTCATCAAGAATTGTCAAGTATCAGTTATATGCCTGGAGTTAGGAATTGGTGTATGAATGACCCCAGTGCAGCAGAGGCCCTCCTACACCTATATTTCTTTACATACCATTCAGGATCTACCATCTTTACCTTGACTTTTCTAGACTTCTTTCTATTTTTGTAATTCTTTGGGTCCTTGGAATATTTTCACATATTTCTGGAGGTCGCAACATGGCCAGTTCTGTGAGTCCTCTTGGCTCTTCCAGCCTTAAACTTTGGGGCAGATGAATATGGTTTTGACTTCTTTCTCTATATTTTCCAAGGACTTTTTTGATGTCCTTTGTTTCTCAGTTTCTGGTGGAAGGTGAATACATTTGTGAGGACCTTCTGCTCATTTAGCCAAATGGCAGCATCATCTATCTTTTCCTTCTTCAGGCACCTCAAGGTAAAATCTCCTCAGGTTAATGGAAGGACTCTTAAAACTACAGAGAGATACTTTAAAAGAACCATGTATATGTGTGAGCCTGTGTGAGTTTATGTGTACCACATCTAGTGTAGGAGCCCTCAGAGGCCAGAAATGATCACTGGAAACCCTGGAACTGAAGTTCAAGGTGGCTGTGACTTTCCATGTGGGTCTTAGTAACTGGACCCGGATATTCTGTAAGAGCAAGACAAGTTCTCAACTGTGAACTCCCTCTCTCCAGCCCATAGAAGGGCTCTTCTTCACTGATGGCTACCAATGGAGACCATTACCCAATTTGCCTGTAGGACCACAGCAAAAATCAAGCTAACTAAAGAACAGAAGCTAATTAAAGAACAGAACATATCCTATCCCTAGTATCTATAAGGGGAGTGATGTCAACATTCCCTGAGGAGGATGAGCAGCGCGCAGTTTGGGGGAAATGGGGATAGAAGCTAGAAATTGACAAAAATCCAATAAATTCTAGGGACTTAGAAGATTTTGGATTGGTCTAAAGATTTTTGAAAAACTAGCATAAAATTTTGCTTAATATTATGGCTCCATTCCTTTTCCATCTTTCTCAACTTTTTTTTTTTTGTTCTGTTTCTTGAATTTAAGTCAAAGCAGAACATGAAGGTTTCTGTGTGATGTGAAATTACTGCTGTAGTGACTACAAAGTGTTGCATGCACTTCACTTCTGTTAGTACAACGTACTCTGCCTCACTTTTATTTTCTTCTATTAGGTATGCAGCCTATTTGCCACAGTGAGTTATCTTCTGTTAGACTTTGGTTATGTACCTAGTCTATTTTGTAAGCAGAATTTCCATTAAAAATGAATTACTTTCCCTTACAGCTTATTGATGGGGTTGACACATTGCTAAATTTCTTTCCTGAGCCAAGATTTGTCACCTTGATCCAAAGTTGGCACAAGCGGTTCCTGATAACTCAAAAGGTGCAAGCAGTGTGCACATGACAAAAGTTTTTCCTCAGAGGCACATTTGTCCTTGAGTCTTTGTCCTTAGGCAATTAGCTCGCAGTAACAAAGAAGCAGCAATTCCATGTGATGATTCCTCATGGAATCTTGGCATTTGCCAGAAATGCTTTTTTTCATTTAGAAAAACCTTGTTCTTCTGACAGACAGTCTGGAACAACATGCACTCACACGTACGCACAGGGACACACACACACACACACACACACACACACACACACACAGAGAGAGAGAGAGAGAGAGAGAGAGAGAGAGAGAGAGAGAGAAAATGAGTCAAGAGTTGGAATGCAAAAACATGAGACCCCAAACAGTAAGCTAAAAATGTGATATTGGATGCTTGGCAGGAGGATTGTATTGTAAGCCTTCCGAAATGCAGCCATGACACAAACTGTCAGGCATGGTTGCTATTAGCAGTCTCTCCCCATGATAGCCAGACTACGAGGCGGGTGAGAGGAAGCTTTGGAGGAGTATGTCTGCCACTTCTTTTAGTTTTGCTAGTAGAGTTTTTTATAAAAGCTTTTTTTCCTAATTATAAGATTAACACATGCTCGTAATAAAAATATAATCAGAAAATCGAGAAAAGCCAATTAAGAGAATGGAACTAGGAAATTTTTTAGGACGTTATTCAATCAACAAGTTGATGGTTTTATTTATAAGTTTCAGTAAATCATGGTTCACTGTGTTTAATTATTCAAGGATTGTAAAAGCCATTGATGACAGTGAGGGATAAGGTAAGTTCTGTCACTCCTGAGGGAGCTAACTGATCTTTGTTTGGGTCTGGTATTTGTCCCGATGTTATTGTTGTTCCAAGTAAATCAGTGTTTACAATTCACTCCATTTCTGAGTCTACTCCAGTTTCTCAAAAGGAAATAACATTAGGAGAAAGAAGCCTTGTAGAACAGGCAGAGGGGAGAAAAAAGCCAAGGCTCTGAGGTAAGTGTGGGACATTTGCTTTCACTGAACTAGAAGCTGCCAAGGTTGGTCAGATTGGCTGAAGGTTTGATTTGCAGGAGAAAAGAACACCTTCTTTATGCTGGACATCCAAGATATAAGAAGTGTTCTGGAACAGAATAAAAGCTCCATGGAGTTAAAGAGTAGGTCTAAAAAAAAAAATAAAGAGCATCACTAGAGAAAAAGCAATGTGTCTTGGGCAATGTGGCGTTTTGAGTAAGATTGGCCCCTGTAGGTTCAAATGTTTGAATGCTTGGACACCAGGTCCAAGCATTGAAAGGATTAGGAGGTGTGGCTTCGTTAGATGGAGTGTGTCACTGGAGATGGGCTTTGAGGTTTCAAAAGCTCATGTCAAGCTTGGAGTCTTTCTTCCTGCTACCTGTCGATCCAGATGTAGAACTCTCATCTCCTTCTCCAGTATGATGTCTTCCTGTGTGCTCTCGTGCTTCCTGCCTATTGAGAATGGACTAAACCTTTGAAACTGTAAGCCATCCCTAATCAAATGCTTTCTTTTATAAGAGTTGCTGTGGTCATGCTGTCTCTTCACTGCACTGGAACATTGACTAAAATAGTCACTGTGCTCCTCCTACAAAAAGAAATAAATAGTAATAATTAATTATTCATAGATGAGGAAAGATGATGGTGGTCCCACCCACCGTGAAGCGCATACACAATTCATGGCCTGGGAAGAGCAAGTGACAGACAGGGATAGAGATGGGGTTGTGAGGGAAGGGTGGCAGGGTGTTAGGTAGTAGGTGAAGTTATGACAGTTTGGAAAACACAGTTGTGTATCTTTTCTCATTTACATCTTTCTGTACACCTTACAAATTCCACAAACTATTTTGGTTCTTTTAGATTGTTATTAGTAGCCACAGTTTAGCCACATAACAATGGTAGAAATAATAACAAATATGAGCAGGGAGCAGTATCATATTCTGGTAGGGTTGCTGAGCAAAGTCTTCTGGCTTTCAAATGGGTCATTTCATCAGCTCCTAATATCACACTATGTGCTCTATACTATAAAGATTCTCCTATTATTGAGAGGATGCAACTTGGGTTCCTGGTGTGTTCACTGAAACTAGAATGAAGTGGCAAAATTGGGAAGCAAAACAGAAGTTTGTTGTAGATCTGGCACTCCATTGCCTGCCTAGGAAATGCGGAGTTCTCTCTGTGTTTCCTGAACTCCCCAGAAGGATCAAAGAGTACAAAGCCCAAGAGGTGGGTTAAATGGATGTCTAAACGTAGATGAGAGACTGAGGCTTCATTTATGTGTATGCATGTGTTTCTATGTGCAGGTATGCATACCTGTGTGCTTACCTACAGAACCAGAAGAGGAATCCAGATTCCCTAGTACTGAGTTCCAAATGGTTGTAGGCTTCCTGATGCTGGTACAGGAAGCCATCTCGGTTCTTCAACAAGAGCAATAGACACTCTTAACTACTGATCTCTCCAGTCCTCTTTGTACTCTATGTATATGTTGGAGCATTTTCCTTTTGGTACTGAGGCTTGAAGGTAGGACCCCACTCACCACATGCAAGTACTCCACTATTGAGCTTCATCTTCAGCTGTTGAAGATTTCTGGAAAAGATACTTTTGTGACATTTTGACAGGGAATCCTCCTCCTCTTTCCCCACCCCGCCCCTCTCCTCTTCTTCCTCTTTTTCTTCTTACATGACTGTCTCGAGGTCTGTTTTCTCATTTAGAAAACATACTGACTTTGACTAGAAAAGAATGGCCAACTTATAAAAAGCTCTCACCTCAGGAAGGTGGAACCCCGGGGTAGGAGAGGGGAGGGTTATGAAGGTGAAGGAAATGGGGTGTTCTACACTGTTGGGACTTCCTGTGAGCAGAAGCAGAAAGCATATTAAAATCTGCCATTTGATACTTGACAGTGATCACTACCCAGTACCCTGAAGGCATTTGAGACCTCCTTTCTGCCCTCTAAATGGTGGAGGCGTACTCCTTGGGGAGAAATGTCTTTTTGACCCCAGCTTATAATCAATTAACACCATAAAGCATGAGAATTTATAGCCCTTGCCTTTTATTTTCTCAATGAGGGAGAACCTGGAAGATGCCCAAACTAATCATACAATAAGGAACTGTTATGATTTGGGGGTTCTCAGATCCCTTGCTTGACCCTAAGTGAACAAAATTGACACTGTCTCAACAATCCTTCAGAGAACCCTGTGTGGCTTTAAAAAACAAACAAACAAAGTTCCAGTGTCTAACTTTTTAATTCTTGCCATAACAGCAGCTGGCTCGTAATTAACCGCTGGCATCATCAATATCTCGTCAAAGTTAATGAGTTTTTAACATAATTTTTAACTGCTCTGAAGAGGTTACAGAATTAAAAGAACAAGAATAATGTATATATTTATTCATAGACAAACTGAGGGATGAAAGATAGGGATGTAGCTCTAAGGCCTCTGGGCAAAGAGAGAGAGACAGAAACAGAGACTCCCCCCCCTTTGGGGAATCTAGTATGGAAGGCAAGGAATGAGGGGACTGGGGTTGTCATACCTCTGAGAACTTGCTGAAGCTAATATTTATGCTGTTGTTTAAGAAGAACAGCAGCCAGAGTCAGAGAAACTGGCCAGATTCTGAGCAGCTACTGTAGTCTTGTGATCTTACTGACCATATCTGCCTAGAAGATGGCATTTTCCAGGATTTCTTCTGGCTATTAAACTCTTTCTGCCCCTTCTTCTCTGAGCCTTAGTAGGGCATTTAACAGTGTCTCAGTCCTCAACCAACACTTATCCTTAGTATCTTGGACAGCCCCGTTTCTTCACTCCGAGCCATTCAATGCAAGAGAGGCTTGCATTTGATTAAGGCTGAGGGTAGCAATTTGTCTATGCGTCTAAACATAATTGTTTAGGAAGTAGTTTAAAGCTTAGTTAGATTGGCTAGGCAGCAGTAGTAAGGTCTCCTGCTAGTACCTCCTCAAACATAAGCTTCTGACTAGGTTTATGACGCCAATTATGAATTCTCTCCAATGAAGCTCAAATCCAACCAGGGGGCAGCTGGTTATCACCTACAACCATCATACCAGTGTTGCACACATTGCCTGTTAGATTAGTACTGTAGTTTGTCATGTTTGCAGTGATTGAAACCATTGAGATCTTTTCTTCCCCAGAAGCCTGCATAGCTTTCCAGGACTATGAAAACTAGCCTTTAGAAAGGAAGTTTCTAGAAGGAGGAATTGGGTATGCTTAATGGTAGAACAAGTACTTTAACATGCTTGAGAATATAGTCTGACTTCTAGCACACAGTAGGGTAAGATTATATAATGAAAGTAAGAGAAAAAAACAAATGGTCTTTCCTGTGTTATGAAACTAAAACAATTTTTTAAAATGAAGGGGGTACTTTAAAAGCCACATGAAAATCTACCATTTTGTGACCCAATTAAAAAATACAAAAGAAGCTATGTAACACCAGTCACTGAAGCAATGGGGGCACCAAACCAACAAACCAACAAACATCCCAGGGCCAGGTGTAGAATACCTCCATAGAATTGTAGCTTCCCACATGTGATTATTTGAATAAAAATGATCCCAAGGATCCATTCAAATTGGCGTTATTAGGTGTGGCTTTGTTGGAGAAAGTATATCACTGGGGATGGACTTTGAAGTTTTTAGAAGCTCGAGCAAGGTCTAGTGGCTCACTCTCTCTTCCTGCTGCCTGTTGATCTGAATGTAGAAATTTAGGCTCTTTCTTCAGCACTAAGTCTGCCTGCACACTTCCATGTTTCCTGCCATGATGATGGTGGACTAAACCTCTGAACTGTGAGCCATCCCCACTTACAGGTGTTCTTTTCTAAGAGTTCCTGTGGTCATGGTGTCTCTTCACAGCAATAGACACCCTAAGTATGACTCTACATTAAGCTCACCATGAGCTGAGAAATCTCAGCTGTTTTGAACTTTATATTCACACATTGTCTTAGTCAGGGTTTCTATTCCTGCACAAACATCATGATCAAGAAGCAAGTTGAGCAGGAAAGGGTTTATTCAGCTTGCTTTTACATTGCTGTTGATCACCAGAGGAAGTCAGGACTGGAACTCAAGCAGGTCAGGAAGCAGGAGCTGATGCAGAGGCCATGGATGTTCCTTACTGGCTTGCTTCCCCTGGCTTGCTCAGCCTGCTCTCTTATAGAACCCAAGACTTCCAGCCCAGAGATGGTACCACCCACAAGGGGCCTTACCCACTTGATCACTAATTGAGAAAATGCCCCACAGCTGGATCTCATGGAGGCACTTCCGCAATTGAAGCTCCCTTCTCTGTGATAACTCCAGCCTGTGTCAAGTTGGCACACAAAACCAGCCAGTACGCACATGTAGATTTTTTCTGTTAACTTTTATGCTTGATACTGTGGTTCTAATTTTTATCAATGTTTTAGATACTTGTTTACAGTTATTTTAGGACAGAGTCTTGCTGTATCACCCAAGTTGGCCTCAAACTTGAAATCCTGTTGCACAAGCCTTTTAAGTTCTGGAATTACAACCCTGTAATACTGTGCTCTGCAATACTGGGTTTTTAATACCTTTTTATAAGGCTCATATATATTTACTTGTTGGTTCTAGGTGCTTCATGATATTCCACATTGAGCTTAGGCATCTCTTGTGGTTGCTCAACTGTATTATTTTCATTTTCAGGCCATCATAACCACTATTACTTAGGTTTATACGCTTGATGCCTTGACTCTCATTATAACAAACATTAATGTATTTATAATTTGGCAAAAGGGATGGGGGTCTAATTTCCTACCCATCATTCAATGTGGCCAGGTTACAATGAACAGAAAACTAGGAAGCAGAGGTTAGCGCATATACTTTTATTCATTTAACTCTGAGATGGGCTATCTGGGTCTTTTTCTGGGAAGAATTAGACATGGCCTCGTTTTCTGGAGGACATTTTTAAATATCAAAATGTTTTTATTACATCTTTGAAGATTTTACACAACCTATCTTGATAACACTCCCCCTCTCCCAATCCCACTTTGGGATAGATAAGCCATTGACTATTGAGAGTTCAACAGGAAGTTCTTTAGGAGCTTGAAAGATAAGAATGTTGGGAGCAGTACAGAAGATAGAGGTCTGGCTTGTGACATTTCAGAGGGAAATGTAAAGACTATCAGAACCATTTGCTAGTCTTAATTAAGATTTTTGTCTTTCTGGTCAGCTGGAGCTGAAGAGTCGGTCATGATTAATAAGAGACCTGTCCCACTGAAGTAAAGCCTTTTTGTGTTACTAGGAAAAGTGATGCTGGTTAGATGGAGCAAAAAAATTAGTGGTGATTAAAAGAAGACCAGCATCAGTGAGGTGAAATCTTCTGCAAAGTTTCCTGTGATCACAGAGAAGCTGTGTTCCAGAGGTGGCCACAGTTGTACCTCGTGTTGGCAGCTGAACTTGGCAACGTGTAAGAGTCACCTGGGTGCTACTGGTTTTGAAGCTTGGCACTGTGAGAGGCCAGGAAAGGCCATTGGTGAAGGTGCAGCCTCAGTGGCAGTTGAAGACTCAGAGCTGAAGGGGTCATGCAGAGAATTTGAAGCTTGGCACCAGGAGAGAACCTATGTGAAGCTAAGTGTAGCTCAGTTATGGCAAGGGAACCCAGCAGTTTTGGGGAAGCCAGTACCACAGGTTGACCACTAGGAATAGCAGCAGCAATGGAGTGGAACTAGCTGGAGGCTGTAAGAAAAGCCATGTGTGCTGCAGAAGGCAGAGAAGTGACCCAAACCCTTTGGAGGAGCTCAGAAGATCCTGAGTGGATCTCAGACATTGGACAATTGGAGTTTGATTTTGCTTTGATTTGATATTTTTCCCTCTTGAAATAAGAAATTATTTTATGGGAGCCCACAGTTGAGAGATTGAATTTTAAAAGACCTTGGTTTTTAAAAGAGACTGGCTAGTATAGAGAAACTAAAATTTTAATGCGTTTGTAAAGACTGTGGAACTTTTAAAGTTATTCATCTTGGGGATGAATAAGACATGAAAGGTTATTGCCTAATAGCAATATGTTTGTGTGTCAAGTTGACAATGGCTCAGTTGTACTGGCTGGTTTTTTTGTCTACTTGGCACAAAAGTCATCAGAGAGGAAGGAGGCTCAGTTGGGGAAGTGCCTCCATGAGATCCAGCTCGAAGGCATTTTCTCAATTAGTGACCAATGGAGTAGGGCCACATCCATTGTGAATAGTGCCGTCCCTGGGCTGAAGGTCCTGGGTTCTACAAGAAAACAGGCTGAGCAAACCAGGAGAAACAAGTCAGTAACAGCACCCCTCTATGGCCTCTGCATCAGCTCCTGCCTCCAGGTTCCAGCTGTTTTTGAATTCAGGTCCTGTCTTCCTTCAATAATGAACAGAATGTGGAAATGTTATCCAAATAAACCCTTTCCTCTTCAACTTGCGTTTTGGCCATGGAATTTCATTGCCACAATAGAAACCCTCAGACAGTGTCCATAAAATAAAACTCTTACTTCAAAGAGAGTAAGAGATAGTTTATTCTGAGCTGAATAGGAATTATCAAGGCTTGGAAATACAATTCAGGTTGTCCTCAAGGACACCATTACATTGTAAAAATAATGACATGTGATTCTATTGTTGTAGAACAAAAGGAGATCATAAATCAAGACATTACCAAATGCACTGGTGGGAATGTCAAGTAGGTTACAACAAAATGGAGAAATACAGCTATGACTTCGGATGCTGTCAAATGACAGTCTTAGCTTTGGAAAAGGAGGAAATCACTGGTCTCTTAAAATAACTTGTTCCAAAAGGTTCAATACCTGATCATCTAAAGGTTGTTGGGTAAGAGACAGAGGTAGGCAGCAATGGCTATTAAGGAGATTAAAGATAGTCCATAATGATGAGTACTATGACATTCCAACATACCACAATCAGTGACCCAAAATTCTGATCAGTCAATTGACCTGGGTATGGATATGGATCTTCAATATAGATATGCCTTTCTTCTGGGAATGTCTATTCTCAACCTAAATCTCATCTAGTTACACTGCTGCATTGTTCCCTCCTATCACCACCCTGGAAAGGGATGCATACAGCCACATGTGTCTAGCCCATCACTATCCTGGTCCCTACTGTTTTAATCCACCTTACGATGAAGTGACATTTCACACTTGTAATTCACCTTTGTCCAATTATCAGTTAGTCTGAACATCTTCTATGTACGTTCTAGTTTGTCTTCTATTGCTGTGATAAAAATCACAGCTAAAGAAAGACAAAGAAAGGGTTTAATTTTACAATTCCCAGATCTTTAAAATTCTGTTTTTATAAACTATTGAAATTCTCTGTAAAATTTCAAAATGTCCATAAAATTTCAAAGTTCTTTAAAACTCCTAAGTCTCTGTGATAGATTGTATATACTTGGCCCAGGGAGTATGGCCCTGTTGGAGTAGGTGTGGCCTTATTGGAATAGGTGTGTCACTGTGTACCTGGGCTTTAAGACCTTCTAGCTGCCTGGAAGCTAGTCTCCTTCTAGCAGCTTCTATAAGAAAATGTAGAACTCTCAGCTCTCCTATAGCATACCTGCTTGGATACTGCCATGATCCTGCCTTGATCATAATGGACTGAATCTCTGAACCTGTAAGCCAGCCCCAATTAAATGTTGTCCTTATAAAAGTTGCCTAGACACGATGTCTGTTCTCAGCAGTAAAACCCTAACTAAGAGAGTCTCTTAACTATGGGTTCCTCTAAAATAAGATAATAAGTTTCATACTTTCTTACTTCAGTGAGGAATAACCACAGTAACAATAAAAGCAAAGCAAAACTGAAGTTCAAAGCTCAGGTTAAACTTCTGGGATTCATGGTTGTCTGCACTCCAGAGGGCTTCCACAGAAGCTCCTCCTCTGGCTCTGCAATTTCCAGCAGGTGCAGCTTGTCTCAGGCTAGCTCCAATCCATACCTTCTTCTGTCTTTGGTTGTAATTCCATGGTAGTGGCATCTCCAAAATGCTAGAGCCTCTGCAACTGGACTACACCTTCAACAATGGCTTCTCCCTAGAATCTGTTATGGTGGTCATAAGCAACCATGTGAGTGCTAGGAATGAAACCCAAGTCTTCTGCAAAAAAGTACTCTTAATCACTGAGCCATTTCTCTAGCTCATCAGCCTGCTTTCTTATATACCCCAGGATCACCTGCCCAGGGGTGGCAGCACCTATAATGGGATAGGTCCTCCCTCATCAATCACCAATTAAGAAAATTAAGGCTTGTCTACAGACCAATCTGGTGGGTTCCCTCTTCCAAAATGACTCTAGCTTGTGTCAAGTTGACATAAAATTAGTCATCACATTTAGCTATTTAAGAGCATTTTAAAACTGGATTTTAGAATAAAGCTTAGAATTGCATTTGGAGAGAACTGCATCTTCTCGTAGTAAAACACTCTATCCAAGAGCATGAGTCGCCTCTTGTTTTGTTTATACCATTTATGTTTTTAATATACTTGCATATTTTCCTTCCTAGAGGCCTCTATTAATTTTAGCTTAATTTCTGGGTTTTGTATTTTTGGTGAACCATTAATATTAATGCTTTTTTGTGATAGCACAATGTCAGTCATTCAGAACAAAGGTGTGCTATTAGTTTTGTTTCATGGTTCTCCAACTGAAGTTGCACTGACTGTGAAAGGGTCTTCTGAAGCTTCCATTACACATCAAAATACAGAGTCCTACTCTACAAGGCTGGGGTTTGGTTGGTTAGAGCAGGTTTGGGAATCTGAATCTGTAACAGTTCTCAGATCGTTCTGATGGGCAGCCATGTTGAGGAGACCCTGTTTATTGCTCTAAAAGATAATTGAGGAGGTTTAAAACAATGATTTTTCTTTTGCTCCATTTGAACATTCCAAGGAAAGATAATTTTGAGATAATTAGGAATTGTGAATCAATACTGATAATTATAAATGTAGGTAAGTCACAAATCTATTATGCTTTGAAAAAACATCCAAGGCCAATATTCCTGGAATATGATTTAAAGGCAAACTCATCAAAATATTCAGGACAAATCTATAAATATAACTTATTCTTTTTTTCTAAGTCAGAAAATGAAAACATGGCAGTTATCAATGAATGTCGGATTGGCAGCCGGCATTCACATTGCTGAGAGAACACCGGCTGCTTTCGAGTAGAATTGTGCGATACACAACACTCGGTTGAAGCTGCTTGGTTGAAGCTCATTGAAATGCATTTCCTCAGGGCAATCAGCAAGAAGACTGTTGTAGCTTTCAGGCACACAAGGGGAATAGGGAAGATGCATGTTTGTGTGGACGTTTACAATCACCTGTCTTAGCTCTCCTAAAACCTTAGTGAATCAGCCCTTAAATGTCATCTGCAGGAAGGTGGACCAATCGCTTGTCCATGTATTGACATGATTCATCATATTTTACAGGAGCATGTTAAAGGCTTTATGGGTTAAAAAAAAAATGTCTCATGATGGAATTGGAGGCAGTTAGACTCCTAGGGATTCAGTGAGCTGTGCCTTTGACTGTGGATGTGGTTATGCTGAGATACATTTTACTGTCCTAAAAAGCATTTATGAAGAGCTGGAGAGATGGCTCAGCCGTTAAGAGCATTGGCTGCTCCTTCAGAGGTCCTGAGTTCAAATCCCAGCAACCACATGGTGGCTCACAACCATCTATAGTGGCATCTAATGCCCTCTTCTGTCATGTAGGCATACATGCAAATAGTGCTCATATACATAAACGAATCTAAAAAATAGCATTTATGAGTTTGCCTTAAAATATCACTAGCAGGCTCTTTCTCTCATATCACTGTAACTTAAACTCTGAAGTTAAAAATAATAAAGGGCATTACCAACCCTGTTCACTGAAAGACTAACATGCTTTTGATCTTATGGGCAGTCTCGTGGTGACTTCACGTTTCTTGTTTGCAATAAGTTATCTTTTCAGTGGTTGTATCACCTTTGCGTGTAAAAAATATGTGTATGTTTCACCGTTTTTGCATATGTATATGTGTCAAGGTCATTGGACAGCTTGAGGGAGTTGGTTCTCACTTATATCATATGGGTTCCATGATCAAACTCAGGTCATCAGGCTTGGTGGCAAGTGCCTTTACCTGCTAAGCCGACTTGCCAGCCTGGTCACATTTCTCCTCTTCCAGCTGGTAAAATGTTTATATGTGAGCAAAACATCCTCTTTGCTCTCCTACACCAATCAAGAGAGTATCCACACAGGGAAACTTCAAACAAAATTCTTACTAGGAGCTTTGAAGCCAAAGGGGACTATGCCAGAAAGTGTTATGACAACCCAGAGCAGACTTTGTGACCTTTGAGAAGACCTTGTTCACATCGTTCCTATAGTGGAACACTGTGGTGTCAGACAAGGCGACAGCTACAGTAACACTGATACTGATGAATAAAATGGTTAAAAAAATAATATCTCTACTAAGTGCATACAGACTTTCCCTGTCATTACTCTTTAAACAATGAATTCACTTCCATAGCATGCAATGGCCTTAGATATTATAAGTAACCTAGAAATAACTTAGAGTATATGCAACCACTCTCCCACCTGGTAAGAGACAGAAGCATTCACAAGCACACGGTATTGGCTAGGGGTGCTGGAACCAAACCAATAAACATTGATAGAAGGGTTCATATCTATATAGGCGCAGATGACCCAAATGTGGGTATAGCTATAGATACAGAGAGGGGAGAGGATTCTATGGCGCCTATAATTTATAAAGTCACCACTTTGAGCCATTATCAGAATATCTAACATTTTTCTGTATTTAAAGATTATAAAATATATATTAAATTTTTTCACAGGCCAGATGTGTTAGAAGACTCCATATTCTCAACACTCTGGAGACTGAGGCAGGAAGATTGTCTTCCCAGACCAGTCTGGGGTGTATAGTGAGGGCCTAGTAAAAGAAAGAAAGAAAGAAAGAAAGAAAGAAAGAAAGAAAGAAAGAAAGAGAGAGAGAAAGAGAGAAAGAGAGAAAGAGAGAAAGAGAGAAAGGAGAAAGAAAGAAAGAAAGAAAGAAAGAAAGAAAGAAAGAAAGAAGAAAGAAGGAAGAAAGAAAGAAAGAAGGAAGAAAGGAAGAAGGGAGAAGGAAGGAAGGAAGGAAGAAGGAAGGAAGGAAGAAGGAAGGAAGGAAGGAAGAAAGAAAGAAGGAAGGAAGAAGGAAGGAAGAAAGAAAGAAAGAAGGAAGGAAGGGAGAAAGAAAGAAAGAAAGAAGAAAGAAGGAAGAAAGAAAGAAAGAAGGAAGGAAGGAAGGAAGAAAGGAAGGAAGAAAGAAAGAAAGAAAGAAAGAAAGAAGGAAGGAAGGGAGAAAGAAAGAAAGAAAGAAGAAAGAAGGAAGAAAGAAAGAAAGAAG